>JAJPUD010023360.1:0-20092 GCA_023553655.1 Myrmecobius fasciatus
ACAGATGGATGCACAGACATGGACAGAGAGACGGAAGCACGATCAGAGAGATGGACAGACACACAGACAGACAGACTCACGGACAGACAGGCACACACGGACAGAGAGATAGATGCATGGGCAGAAACACAGACAGACACATGCACACAGACACACGGACAGAAAGACATAGACACATGGACAGACAGAGAGGTACATGGACAGACAGACGGATGCATGGACAGACACACAGAAAGACACATAGACAGGAACACATGGACAGACAGACACACAGGCACAGACACACACAGATAGATGGATGCACAGACAGACAGAAACACACACAGACAGACGGACGCACGGACAGACATGGACGCATGGACAAACAGATGCATGAATAGACACACAGACAGACAGATGGATGCACGGACAAACAGACGGATGCATGGACAGACAGACACAGACAGACAGAGACACACAGAGTTCAGGGGTCACAGTTACCCCCTGCTTATTGAGCCACACTGTTAAGAGGTGGGTTTGCGTGTGCTGGTTCTGGCACACTGCTCTTTTCATTCTTAACGAAGGCCTTGGGCCTCCCGTCAGCCCAGCACATTTCCAAAGCCCTTCTGCTTCCGTTCTGTAGGAGTTTTCTCAGCTCAGGCCGGACTGCTCCGGTGGCTCTGATGCTGACAGACGCCCCTTGGCCAGCGGGGAGCCCCTGTGAGAGACTCTTTCATCCTGTGATGTTCCCGTAGCTCCCACATGGATGGTGCAGACAGGGCGTGGGGTCGCCCGCCCCCGGCCTCCCCGGGCTTTCTGTGGGGTTCACACTGGACTCGGGGATCTGCCCTTTTTTAGCTCTCTGGGTAACTTGGCATCTGTGCTGCTCTCTTGCTAATGACGAAGCTTTTCTGTGCATGATGCTTAATGGGGGCTCGGGACTGTGCAGAAGGTGCCCTGATTATCCAAGCTGGAGCAGCGACATCAAAGCCGTGGGTAGGGATGAGAGAACCCCCGGGAGGTACATTTTAAAGAAGGCGCCTCGTAGCTCTCAGAGGCTGACATTAAGCAAGACCAGGCCCGCTGCTGAGACGCCCTCATTCATCAGGTGTGGCTGCCAAATGTGGGAGCTGCTCATTTCTGGCCCTCCCGAGAACCCCATTAATGGCCAGGTTAACAGCCAATAACCCATAAGGTTAATTAGCCCTATTAATGATATCTGGGCAGTTCTTCTAGATATGAAGGGAGTCAGTAGTGCCTTCCAGGTGCGGAGCGCTTTTCCAAATATTATTTCAGGTGACCCACACAGCCACCCTGTGAGGTGGGCACTGGCAGTGTTTTACAGCTGAGGAATCTTAAATGGCTTATTCAGGGCCACAGGGGGAGTGTGTATCTGGATTTGAATTTGGTCTCCCTGACTCTGGGCTCCATTCTCTCCTCCATTTATTATTTTCATTTAACTTAATTCAATTGTGCAATTTAAGATTCACTTAATTAAAAGTAACTTAATTAAAATAAGTTAGAATACTTCTTTAATTTGGGAGGGTCATTTAGGAAGCCTTTTTTCTTGGGGTTTCAGATTTCCTGGCTCACAGATGTGGGCTGAGACAGTGGGAGGTCTCCAGCCCTCATTCTGTAGAGCTGGGAGCTTGGGCCAGGGAGCTAAAGCAGCTTGCTCTGGGCCATCCCCGTGCCCCTCCCCCTCCAGAGCTGGGGGCTGAGCCCCACTACTCCCATTCCTGATTTAGGGCTCTCTCCACTAGGCCAGAATTTAAAGTCAAAGATTCTCTGAAGGAGCAGATTTTTCAAACAGGTTCCCTGTGGAGAAGGAAAATCACTGGGGTCCATTGAGCCGGGGGTGGAGAACAAGGCCCGGGTTTCCTCTCCACCACGGTTAGACATTTCAGCAGCTGGTAGGGAGAGCCTGTGGCAGACGGCTCGGAGTGAATCAGCTTACTGTAAATATCCAGGCTGAAGGAAGCCGCAAGGGGCTGGGGTCTTGCTCCCTTCCCCCAGATGGGGACGTAGCCTCGGTCTCCCCCTCCCAGAGAAGCCCTGTTGCTGTGCCCCAGGGCGGGATGCCGGGCTCAGGTGGGGGTCTTGTCCCTTTTCTCTCTCAGAGGGTGCTGGAAGTGCTGTCAGGCGTGGAGTACCATGTCCGGATCTCTTTCTTTGATATGACCTATCGACACTTCTTTGGGAAGACATGGAAAAGTGCAGCGAGACCCCTGAAACCGACAGTGGGGCAGCAGCCCAGGATCGTCTTCAATGAGGTAGGAGGGCCTTTCTGGGGGTCCAGAGAGTGGCCCGGGGCCCAAGGGTAGCCCCCAACAGCCACACTCCAAGGCTATGGGGGGGCTCTAGAGGTTACAGCAAGTCCCATGGGGCGCTGTACCCAGGACTTTGTGGTGTCCTTGTGTAAGACCCTCAACATGGGCTGTTGTGGGTCCTGTGATCTCCGTATGCCTTGGGATGACCGAGTCAGGATCCGAAAGCTGTAGACAGGCTGGAGGATTTGGCTGAGTGTAATCAGATGAAATTCAGTGGGCATGGTTAAGTCTTACACTCAGCTTCCCAAAGATACGATGGGGAGGAATGGCCAGAGAACAGTTGGTCTGAGGAAGATCTGGAGGCTTTAGTGGCCTGCAAGCCCAATATGAATTAGCCAGGTGAGGTTGAAGCCACAGGAGGCAGCCCTGGAATATGGGGCTGCTCATCCCACCAACTCATCAGCACGCCCCATCTGCACTGATGGGCTTGCTTGGGGGCCCTCAGTTTCCTCATCTGTAAAGTGGAGATGATAACAGTGGCCACCTCCAAGGGTCATTGGGAGGATCAAATGAGAGCATTTGTAAAGTGCTGAGCCCAGTGCCTGGCACACAGCAGGTCCTGTATAAATGCTGGCTGTCTTTATTTGCCATGAACTTCTCTCCTTCCAATGATATTATCCCCCATTCTCCCTTCTTCTCTCTGATGGGGCTTCTCTCTGCACATGTCCTCGATCTCTCTTGCCTTTCTGCCTCATCCTTGCTGTTGCTGACCCTGTTTCCTACCTCTGTGCCTTTGTAGGCTGTCCCTCCTGCCAAGACTGTACACGTGGCTCGCTTTAGTCCCTCATTTCCTTGACAGCTCAGCTTAAACACCCTTTCCTCCACGAGGCCTTTCCTGATCTCCTCGTGGTTCCTGCCTCCACTCTCCCAAGCTTCCTTGCAGTTTATTTTGTATTTCTACAAGTAGACCCCATCTCCCCTAAGAGAAGGGAAGCTCCCTTGTGGCAGGGATGTTCTCATTTTTAAGGCTTTGCCATCTTGGTGATTTAGGACTTGATAAATGGTTGTTGATTGTCTCTGACACAATTGTTAAAGGCTGACTATGAGGAAGGCACCGAGGCACAAACTCAATGTTCTTTGTTGATGTAAAAAACAATTACTGTCATGGAAAAGTCCCTCCTAACTGGAGGAGGGGACCAGGGAAGGTTTCATGGGGAATGGCGCTGAAGGCAAGGTCTGGTGGTTACTATCCGGTGTCTGGCCATGGATGGCAAGCCTGTCTCTTAGATGGCCACTACCTGAAGAGCTCTTTCTTTCTGTTGCCTTAATGGCTTTATTTGTTGTAACTTTGACTTTTTCATTCATTTGTCATGTCTGACTTGGGAGGGGCAGAGATACAGGAGTGATTTACCATTTCTGTCTCCAGTTCATTTTACAGATAAGGAAACCAAGGCAAACAGTGTTAAGCGACTTGGCCAGGGTCACACAGCTAGGAAGTGCCTGAGGCCATGTTTAAACTCAGGAAGATGAGACTTCCTGGGTCCATACTGGCCATTGTATCCACTGGACTACTTAGCTGCCTGTTATAATGGCTTAGGAGACCCTAGTTCCCACATCATTAAGCTACTGTCAGAAGTTAACTCTTGTTTTCTCAAAATCAGGAATTGATATTAATTTCAGCCCCAAAAGGGAGAGAGTTTGATAAATATCCTTTTTTTAGACAGTTCACTAACTGCTCTCTTTACAAAGTCAGCCATTGTAGGTAATAGCACCTTGATTCAGATTAGATCAGTATTTAACCAAAAATTGACCCTCACTTCTCTCCCCATATTTAAAAAGTGCCCAGAGATTAGGGAAGGCAGGAGTTGTTTTTCTCTGGTGGTCCAGATGGAGGAAGTTAAGGTTTATCCCCATCCCAGGTTCAAATCCCTTTAGACCTAGGGCCACATAGTAGTTGTTCTACCTTTGGAGAGCCTGGCTCTTGGAACCCTTCCTGGGACCTCCATTTTTGTCCTCTTCAGGGCTATCCTTTTGGTTACAGGAAAGCAGCAAGATCTGGGTTTGCTTTTCTTTATTAGGGCATATCTCTGGGCTACAGAAACCCAGGACCATCCAAAATGTTGCCCTCCTGGTGTGACATCATTTCCTTCCTGAGAATTCTTTGGCCCATTAGTCTAGCTGCCATCTCTTGGGTCATACAGCTCTTCTGTGACTATGTGTTTGAGAGGCTCTAACTCTGCCCCTTTTTTCTCCTCATCACAATTGTCTCCCATTATGTCTTTATGATTTTACTCTTTTAATTGCTTCCTGTCTCCTGAACTTACTTTATCGTAGATCAATTCTGCTGCTATTGGGTGTTAAGTGTATCGTTAACATGACAGATAATCTTCCTGTATTAGGACGGTTTGGCCCAAGGAGCCAACAGAAGATCAGGAAAGAGAATTGAGATAGGTCACAGAGACTCAGGCTGTTTTTGGTGTTCAGGAGTCCAGGCATCTAGCTGGCACTGAAGGGCAGTTTTGCCGATCTTGTGGTGAAAGAGGACTTAATCTTATAATTGATGTGCATGTTTACTGATAACTTCCTGAAAATATCTTGAATGTGTAACAGGTCCCTTTTTCACTGCTGAGATAGCCCAGCAAAAACAGCTTCCTTATACATTTCTCTTGCTCTTGTGATATATTGCTAATAGCCTTACCTTACCTAATAATTCCCTTCTACCTTTGCAGTTTGGTGAGATAGAATCAGGATGCTCCAAATGATAATTTCTTTCTCATATGTGTAGAGTAAGAGGAGAAAACACACAATTTGGATCCACTTTTCACCCTTACCATCTAGGACTTAAAATTTTCCACAGTATGTCAAAGGATGAAGACTGTACCCCCCAAACAAGATAAATGAGATTTTTTTTAGGTGAGTTTATAGTATTATAGATTGATAGATTAATGGCTGAAAAAATATTTAGGGGTTTCCTAGTCTAATTCCTTCAAAACTTATCCTGATGAGGTCAAATGATTTGTTCAAGGTCACACAGTTCCCAAGTGATAGAGGAGGCATTTGAGCCCAGATTTTTTCTCTAAAGCCAAATTTGATATCTTTTCTACCTTATCATACTACTTCCTATAGTGGTCCAGTGAATAGAGTGCTGGTCCTGGAGTCAGGAGGACTTGAACTCAAATCCTGCCTCAGACACTTACTAGCTAGGCGACCCTAGGTGAGTCATTTAACCCTATTTGTCTCAGTTTCCTCATCTGTAAAATGAGCTAGAGAAAGAAATGGTCAACCCCTCCAGTATATCTGCCAAGAAGATCTCAGATGGAATCATGAAGAATTGGACATGACTGGGAAAAAACAATTGAACGACAATATCAGTATCATTTAGTTCCTGGTCGACCATTGCAATCTATTACTACGTGCTGAAAACTTGGGTGACGCCAAACTGTTGCCACATCTGGACAGTTCTTTAATTCATCACTCAGTGATTACCCACTTTCAGGGGGCTGTTATTCCATTGCATTTGGATGTTTTCTCTAACATTGTTTTTCTCTCCTCTCTCATTTCCCCTTCTCCCCCCATGTCCTTACTGAATTAATGTCCAATTATACAAAGTGTTTTAAATTGTGGAATTAATGTCTTCCCTCTTAGGATACTGCTTTTTTTTCCTTCCATTTTTTTTTTATTGAAGCTTTTTATTTTCAAAACATATGCAAGGATAATTTTTCAACATTGACCCTTGCAAAACCTTGTGTTCCAATTTCCCCCCTTTCCCCCCTTCCCTCCCATAGATGGCAGGTAATCCAATATATGTTAAACATGTTAAACATAGTCCTTACAGCATTCAGGATCAGTAGGATTAAGGAGATGGGGGCCACAAGCTGGCGGAACTTTAAGAGAATTTCGGAAGCTGCTTCCATTTTTGTAGATCTCTTTGTTATGTTTGATCGGACTTCTTGGTTCAGAAGCTAGTGGGAATCTAAGGCCTGCTCCACTCCCCCTGAACCTGAGTGGTGTAGCCGCTTTTGGGGGATGTCATCTGGAGCAGGACAAAGTTCAGGAAGTCTGAAGCCTCAGCCCTGGGGGAGAGGGGATGACCTGGCCTCCAGTGGCTGAGGCAGGAGAGGGAGGAGAATCTCTGGGTAGTCTTTCTGCGGAGGATGTTCAGCAGGCCGGCAGCAGGGGGCAGCAGAGCACAGAAAGTCGATTTCAGCCTCGAAAGAAATTGACTCAAATCTTTCCAGCGCAGCTTTCAGCTCATTACCTTGAGATTTGTAATTCATACAAATAGGTTTGGTACAAGTTTAGTCCTCCAAAGAGATTTATTCCCCCAGCCCATCAGACACAGATACACACACATGAGATTAAAAGATACTTCTTTTAGGCAGATGTGTAAAGTATGACTGGCATAGCAGTGCAATTACTGCCATGCCTCCGACAGTGTGGAAATGGCAGGGCAAGCGCCCCTTCTTCCCTTCTTTTTATGGGCACTGGAATCTGGTTGGGATCTTTACTTTTGTTGAGTTTGCTGATTACAAATTTGGCTTTTTTTTTCCTGACAAGGAATAAGGGGTGAGAGTGTAATTAGATTTGTGGTATAAAATATATAGAGGAGTGTCTGGGTCTCTGCTCTACCAGGTAACTAGTGGTATGAGATTTAGTGAGTCCTTTGGATCTATAATGTGGGGGTAAGAAGAGCAGCTCTGTCATTGAAATGTAGATTGAGGACTATAAGGAAGTATAGATGGTATGTGTTTTCATCTTCAAAGGTCACAAGTCAGGGAATTACTACCTGCCAGTTAGAAAATTGGAAGTGAGGGGCAGCTAGGTGGAGCAGTGAATAGAGCATCAGCTCTGAAGATCAGGAGGATCTGAATTCAAATGTGACCTCAGACACTTAACATTCCCTAGTTGTGTAACCCTGGGCAAGTCACTTGCCCCAATTGGCTCAGCCAAAAAAAAGAAAAAAAAAAGAAAGAAAAAGAAAAAAAAGAAAGAAAGAAAATTGGAAGTGTCTGGCTTGGAATAGAAGATTCCAGGGGTGTGTGGTGTGTGTGTGTGTGTGTGTGTGTGTGTGTGTGTGTGTGAGAGAGAGAGAGAGAATCTAAAGGACATCAATAATGTACATGCTAAATGTAACCTATAGGAAGAGGAAGTTTTTATATATATGTATGTGTGTGTGTGTGTGTGTGATATATATCTATGACATCTGTGCATCTATCTGTCATCAAGAAGGAGTTCTTTTTATTCCAATGCAAATCAGTAACTAGTCTCCAACTTATAGCATTAAGTGATTTGTCCAGGACATACAGCCAGTATGTGTCAGAGGTGGAACTGGAGTCCATGTCATCCTGATTCCCAGGCTAATTTTCTCTTCAGGATATTATGCATTGCATGTGTGGGTCATAGCCTGCATATTATATGCATGTATGGGTATTTGTATTGGACTAAGGTCCCTTCCAGCTCTAAATTTATGATTGATATGTTCATACATAAATTTATGATCATATTATTATATGTATATGCATAGAAGCATACACACGTACATATACATGCATTTTACAGTGTGATTAGATACATGTATACATGTAATATACATATATGTACACACATTTAAATATACATAAATTTGTCTTCAGCATGTAGAATCAGTCAAAGCAAAAATTGTCTAAACCAGGTATCAGGGTTTTGCATGTAGAAACTCCTAAGAGAATATGGTGGTCTTGTGGGTTGGAAGTGTTTATTTTGGTTTTTTATAACTCACCCATAGATGTTTAATAAATGCAGGTTTAGTTCAATCCCTTTAATTTTGAAGAGGAGGAACCTGAGACCCAGTAAGATGAAATCATTTGTCCAAGGTCACAGAGGATATAAGTCGTACTGCCAAGAAAGCTTCAGAGGCATTGGGTACTTCCCAGTGTACTGTTATGCTTGTTGTAAGATTAGATGAAAGATGCTTTCAAAACTTGGAAACTTATTGCAAAGGGGATGTAGATTATTTTTATTATGAGAAGAATTAGACTCTGTTTGGTATTACAAGACATGTCTGGTCCAGGAGTGTATTAATTGATCAGTTTAACTCTAAAATGCTTCATTTTTTTGTTTTTGAATTATACCAGAATGATAGAATATAGCTCCAAGGACAAACTTTATTTTATTAATTTATATACTGCTTTTCTGTCCTTTTCAAAGTGGTCTCAACCTGAGCATGAACTTGTCAAATAAATCTCTTATAGAATAAATCATCTTTTTCTCCACTGGGCAGTGTTTTTCTGTGTGCTCCCAAATTGTTGTGTACAACCCTACAGCTGTTTGTGGGACCTAAATAACCTCTTGGCTCTTTTAGCTCAAAAGTTCTGTGATTCAATATTCTGCATACAGAAAGTCCACCTCTGGGGAGAAGTATTACCTTTCCAGTCCTTGGAGTCACTTAATATTTCATTCTATTGTATATGTATGTGTATATTCGTATATGTACATATACATACGCATTTACATATACACACACACGTGTGTGTGTGTGTGTATTTAGAAATAACCCTGAAGACTTACATGATTGGATGCTGAGTCAAGTGAGCAGAACTAGGAGAACATTGTACACAGTAATGACAAGATTATGTGATGAGTAACTGTGATGGATGTGGCTCTTTTCAACAATGAGGTGATTCAAGATAATTCCAGTAGATTTGGGATGGAAAATGCCAATTGCAACCAGAGAGAGAACTATGAAGACTGAAGCATAGTATTTTCCACATTTTGTTTATTTGTTTGTGGTGTTTTCCTTTATTCTTATACAATTTAACAAATACAGAAATGCATTTAAAAGAATTGTACATATTTAACATATATCAAATTGCTTGTTTTGTTATGGGGGGAGGCAAGGGAAGGAGGGAGACAAATTTGGAACACAAAGTGTTACAGAAATGAATGTTGAAAACTCTTTACCTAATTGGAAAAATAAAATAGTATTGAAAATTAAAAAAAAAAATCTGGAGTCCCAGATCTAGTACAATTGCTGCATTTTAATTTTGAGAGAGAAATAATTTTTGGTTAAATTCATTCCCTTAACCAGGTATGCTTCTGACTCTTGTTGACAGAGTTCATTCCCCCCCCCTTCTACTTATTTTGTGAAAATAACTGGTCAAGATTTCTCATTCGTCACCCACAATCCAGAGTCCATGCCTCAGCCACCAGATGTTGCTAGAGCCCTACAGTCCTCCTCCTCTGGAGTCTTCTCTGCCATGGAAGTTAATGTGACTGTTTTTACTTCCCCGTAACCAAGGAGATGAGAACCTAATTCTTGAATGCTTCTTACTTGTTAGAGTAATGAGAGCACTGCAATTTGCCTGATGAGAAGTAGGTACTGTCAAGGGGTATCAGTGTCATCTGAATGGAATCTCTAAATGTCCTTGCTATTGACTTGACTGTTCAGAATGTAGTCCTATTCAGAATTGTTAACCCTATACACCAGGAGAGCTATAGTATACTGCCTCTATAATGCTTTGGGGATCTGATAAATACAATCACAAGAATAGAAATCTGGTTTTGTTTCATGGAGGAGTGGTTCTCTTTAGATCTTCTGTATCTCTCCTATCTGGGAGATGGGAACTTCCCATTCAAGGAAAGATCAGGAGTCATTTGTCTGTCCTGAGCTTTTCCTTTTTATGAAAATCTTGTTCTTTTGCTGTTGTTCTGGTGCAGTACTTGTCCACTGTTCACCAACAACAAGTTTGATGTTTCTGGAAGAATAGAAGAAAGATTGTTTTACTCTGAGATGTATTCAGAAATTAGAATTTGATCAAATCTGTTCTCTCACATTGATGAAATAGATGTTGTGGCCGTCTTTTAAGAGCTCATCTTGTGTGAGCCCTTTGATCTCAGAGGCGAGATGAATGAGGCAGGGGAACTCATAGGGTGTGAAAGGAGCTCCAGTTTATTATGCCGCACAGCCTTGTTGTTATACAGTTTTGCAAGCGTGATCAGTACGCAATACCCAATCACCATTCAGAGAAGCAGCTTGTGGGCTTTGTGTATGCATGGTATCTGCCAATGGGAGGAGAGCTGACCCAGCCATGTCAGCAACCTGCTCACAGGTGAGAGGCCCTGTCAAGGCATCCCTGCTCATAAGCCACTATCTGTGACCCTCAGGTTCAACCCATTCCCATGCCATGCACCAGTGTTCCTTGCTCAACAGGGCATTTCTGCAATATGGCAGAAAACTTATTGTGCACCACAGGTCAAGGTGGCCTCTGTACTCCCTCTCAGCATGGTCCCATATCCTAGCAAATAGAACAATCGATATTAGTAAGAATGTTGCAGATTCATAGCTAATTAATGGTATATTAATCAGTATTTTCTGAGTTTTCTTAATTCTCTTTTAAATTTCCATATAATATTTTTATCTGGGGAATTTTATCACTATAGTAGTACTGTAGTATAGAATAAAACCTTTAGTTTATTATTATTATTTTTAATGGTACTTTATTTTTCCAAATACATGAAAAGATAGTTTTCAACATTTATCTTTGCAATATCTTGTGCTCCAAATTTTTCTTCCTCTCTCTTCCTTTCCCCCCTCCCCAAGACAGCAGACAATCAGATATAGACTAAACATGTGCTATTCTCCTTAACATATTTCCATATTTGCTGTGCTGAGCAAGAAAAATCAGATCAAAATAGAAAAAAAATGAGAAAGAAAAAAAATCAAGCAAACAATAAGAACGACAATAACAGCAAAAAAGATGAAAATAGTGTGCTTTGATTCACATTCGGACTCCATAGTTCTCTCTCCGAATGCAGATGGCACTTTCCATCTCAAGTCTGTTGGAATTGTTTTGAATCACTTCATTATTGAAAAAAGCCAAGTACATCACAGTTGATCATCATATGATCTTATTGTTGCTATGTATAGTGTTTTGGCTCTGCTTACTTCACCTAGCATCAGTTCATGTAAGTCTTTTCAGATCTCTCTGAAATCATCCTGCTAATTATTTTTTTAGAATAATAATATTCCATTACTTTCATATATCATAACTTATTCAGCCATTCCCAACTGATGGGTATCCACTCAATTTCCAGTTCTTTGCCATCACAAAAAGAGCTGCTACAAATATTTTTGTGCATGTGGGCTTTTTTTCCTCTTTTATGAACCCACTGGAGACACTGCTGGATCAAGAGATATGCAGAATTTTTATAGCCTTTTGTACATAGTTCCAAATTGCCTTCCAGAATGATTAGATCATTTCACAATTCCACCAACAATGCATTAGTGTCCTAGTAAAACTTTTAATGACTTTTCTTTCTTTGTCCAGTGAACCATCTCTTCCCTAGTTATGTCCATTCTTCCTGCCTGATAACCCCTTATCCTGTCCCTTTTCTGAAAACCCCATATCTAGAATCTTTTATTCCACGATAAAAAATTCCAATTTCCTAGGTGATTGGTGTCTCCTGCCTATGACTTCAGGGATTTAGAACCAATTACATTCACCCAACTAGGAACTTTTCCCCTTCCTTTAAAATATTTGAAATACTTTGATGCTCAGAATCCCTCTGAGCAAGCTGAGCTGAAACAAAAAGTATCTGGGAAAACTTGATGTAACTATGTGCCATGTCCTGGGAGAAGTCTCTTGCTAGACCATTGAGGGATCCCTCTTTCCATTTTGATCTGAGATTCCCTGGCAGCTTGTATTTCTTTCTTGACCCTTCCCAGGCCTCCTTAGGAAGTGTTAGTTCCAGCCCTGTTGGGAGAACTTCCCAGGAAAGGGGACAGGTGAATGGGCTGCTCCAGGATTTTTTCCTGGTTGTCTTTGTCTCCTGCCCACCATGGATGTCTCCAGCCAAACTACTTGTCCTCGCCTTAAACACACCAGTAAATGGACCTCTCACTTAAGGATAGATCTGTGAAGGCCTGTAGCTCCAGCAAAGGACAGATGGGTTCTATAACATGGGAGGGGGTGAGTTAGAGTAGATCTCTGAGGTGGTACATGGCTCTACAATTCCATGATTCTATGGTTTATAGGACCTGAACTCAGAAGAATAGCTTCTGACTTTGGGATTCTGACTGAGAATTCACCACAAGAGATTTCTGCATGGGCAAAATTCACTATTTATAGACTGATATTAATAGCCCCTTTTGTTTATATGCTACTTTAGTGGTATTTAGTATTTTCCTATGTTCTGGTTAGCTTTATTTGATCTTTTTTTAAAAAAGTTTTTATTTATATATTTTTTTTAAAATATCACCATTGTTTCTCCCAGGATCCCTTATCAACTCCCTCACAGAAAGCTATCATATATTACAAATATAATACAAATACATTACAAATATATTACAAAATACAAACTTTTTCTGAAGACAAAAAAGAAGAAAAAATCAGCATAACTGATCAGTACATTGAACATTGTACACTGAGTGTTCAGCTCTTGGTGGACTCCTGCCTCTGCCAAGAAGTAAAGTGGGAGCATCTTCTCATACATCTCCTTTCTGTCGGACTGTGAAAGTGGATTAAATGTCTCCTGTGTACCAGCTGCTAAACGTGGGGACCCAGAGAAAGACAGGAGACCGTGTCCATGCCCTCATGGAGCTTATAATCCAATGAGAGGACGCACAAGTTAGCGGGTTTGGCTTCTCTTTATAATTTTGCAACATTTTTACCTGTATTTCTTTCTCCTTACATTATGTAATCATTGTGTATATATGGTTTTCTTGGCTGTGCTCACTTCACTGTGCCTGGGGATCTTTCCGTGCTTCCTTGTATTGGTCATAGTTGCCATTTCTTTCTACAAAGTAGCATTCCTTTCCATTCCTTTGTTTAACTACTTCCCAATTGATGGGCTTTTTTCCATGGGTCTTTACTTCCAATTATTATGAGGTGGCAGGAGAGGAGGTAATGCCATTTTTCAGATGAGGAAACTGAGACCTAGAGTGCTTGGATAACTTTTTTTCCCCGAGACAATTGGGGTTAAGTGACTTGCCCAGGGTCACACAGCTAGGAAGTGTTAAGTATTTGAGTTCAGATTTGAACTCAGGTCCTCCTGACTTCAGGGCCAGTGCTGTATTCACTGTGCCACCTATTTGCTCCACGCTTGCACAACTTCTTAAAGGTCATGGTCTACTGGATTGGAGTCAAAGGACCCTTAGCCTCCTTACTGCGGCTTTGGGGAAGTCACCCAATCTTATCGGGAGCCTCCGGTTGGTATTTGCAAAAAGAGAGTCTTGGACTAATTGGCTGATCTCTAGGGTCCTCCCCCAACCCTGAGACTGTGCTCCTCCAACCAGAGCTAACGAGCAGCACCCCTGACCCAGTACTCTGCGTCAGGGGGGTATCACCTTCTCTATTGAAAGAAATCTGCACGGGGGGGGGGGGGCTTGGTCAGAGAAAGTGAGACTGCACAAAGAATGGTTCAAAGTTAGCTTCTGTGTAAGAAGTCTCCTTGGTTTCTGCTTAGCCTTTACCTGTCCTTGCAGCCCTGGCGTTGTCTCCCTCCTGTCTGTGGATAAAGGAACACATGTCATTTAGGAGGTCAGGCACATCTCCAGTGAAGTTATAGGAACAGATGTGTTGAGCCATTCAGTCAGATCGCATATTCTGAAGCCCAATTTTGATTCTGTCAGTCTTGGTGAATAATGAAAACTCAGCGCGAGGGCTAAATGGTGTCAGTGTGTTTTAAAGATGAAAGCATTAAGACAGAGAATGTTTAGATGATTTATTAATCTGTTTATCCTGTCATGGAGAAAAACTGTCAAATGCAGATAAGTGACAAAGCCGGGTGAATAGAAGCCTCATCTAGTCTGTCACAAGTGGCCATCTCCTGCAGATAATTTGCTGAGCTTGATTTGAATTTTTCAAATCGGGTAATTCCAATTGATGAATAGAAATTTGTTCTGTGATTTTATTTAATTACTTTCCCAGCATAGCTGCCTTGGACTCTAGCACTTGTTTACAGTTATTGCTAAGCTGTCTTGATAAATAATTATATTTTTTTGTTCACCTTCTGGAATCCTATCTTAGTTGGATACAGTTAATGTGAACATTAACAGTGGGTGAACTAAACTTGCAATGAAGATTGCACGCCTCTGCTTTAAGTCTTTAGGACTTGTATTTCCCTTGATGTTCCCAGGTAAATGGAATGAAAAAACAATAAATAAAAGTTAGAATATTACCTTTGAGTCTTCAGTGTTGTGATGGATTGTGTTATTATAGTAATTAAGAATTGTTCATTCCTAAACACATACACACTCACACACACAGGCACATGGTCCCCAAAACTATTTTGATTATTATCTAGTTTTGAAATAGTGAACCTGTAGGGCCATGTCTTCCAAGTTCCTTGTAAATCCTTTAGCAAAATGCTATATGCTTTTATGTTTGATAAATGTTTATTGAAAAGATGAAGTCTTTTTCTCGGTAATAAAGAAGCACTCAGGTACCTGAACAGCTTTTTTTTTTAAGTAAAAAATTCTGAATTTTCTGTCGGTTTGCATAAAACCTTACTTAAAAAGGTTTTATGCAAACCGATAGAAAATTCAGAATCCAACCCCCTTGTCAATAAAAATCTTTTCACCTTTCTAGACATTTTCCAGCAGCTTCACTGGGTCCCATCTTCCTTCAGGGCCAGAATAACCCTTGTGATTCACAGTATCAGCCAAATGATAGGACCAGATTAATCTTCAGTGCATATTAGCCTTTTTCTAATCTTGGCCATCAGAATTTACAAAATATATCTTTAAACGCGAAATCTAATGGTGGGTCATTTGAGATAAATGAATGACAGAGGGGATTTGTTTTTTGTTGTAAAATAATTGTTTTCTATCATCGATGAAAGGCAAAAACATATAACCGTAAATCTGGAGTTGCTGAAAACCGTTGGGCCCAAGCGTTCCAGTGGAGCCATTTCAAGGTGACCTCTAGGCTAGGGGATTATTATTGTTCCATATCTGGAGTTTAGAACGTTTGCATTTGTTTTACTGCAGGAGGGAGAGTATGTGGTGTTTGTAAAACTGATATGCGGAGGTATAAATATAAAAGGTGCAGTGATGACTGGCTTACCTTTTGAGTGGGCCTCTTTAACGGTTCCTGAGCCTTTGGAAACAGAAACATAATTCTCTCTTAGTCCAACCACCTGTCAGCAGTAAGTGGTCATTATTTCATCATTTTGCAATAAAAGATAATAGAATAACGATTTATATCTCATGGCTGATGTTTTAATGCGTCTCTCTGTTATCCCTTGCTGACAGTCTGTGATTACAGTAAACGTTTTCTTAGTGACACCATGGTAATGACTCGTTAATAGAAGGATTATTCCAAGTTTAAATCAAATGGTAGGAAGGCTGGCCTCTGTCCCTGCCGGATCTTTGTCTTTGTGAGTGTCTTCTCTTGGGGGTGATTGGGGGCTAAGTAAGGGAGGGCTGCGCTGACTGCCTCATTGTCCTCTAGCCTTGACTTTGTGCTCCATGGATCATTCAGGTTCTGTTGCTGCAGCTCCACCTTCCATCTGATACTCACGTGAACTCCGATTTCCCTAGTGTTTAGCAAACCCAATCTGCCGAACCAAGTTTCCATCTTCTGTGTCTGTGACATTTATTAGTTTTAAATAAAAAGAAGTAAATTTAATTTGGCGAAATAGAAAAGCTGTAACAGGATGAAGGTACTTTCATTCCCATGTGGGAATGTGCACATCAAGAGATGAGAAAACAAAAATGTGGGTACATCTCCATCAGACTCACACTGTCTGTTCAAATAGAGGCGTCCCTGCTGTTGTCAGTCAGATGACGGGAAGGAGTACATGATGGGAGATGTATCCCCCTCTTCTGATGGCTTGAAACAAATATGGTGATCCAAAGTGATCCCCTCATGGGAATGATAAAATGATGTGTGTTCTCTAGAAAACCTCATTTAGTAACATAAATTTCAAGATGGTTCTCTGTCTGTCTTTGTCTGTCTCCCCCTTTGCAAGACATTTTGTATGTGAAGTAGAATTAATTCAGAATTAGTCTAGAAGAATAGAATCATAGAGCTGGAAGAAACCTTCCAGAGAGATGATCTAGGTTAACCCCCTTTCATTTTGAAGAAACCAAGGCCCAGATTATTAGTAGAAGTCACAAAGTTGGCCAGTGACATGGCTTGAGAGAGAGTTAGTTCTCCTGAGTCTCAACCCTATATTCCTCTTCCCTGAACCACACTGTGTCTTTTATTAATATTATTTAATGTTTTCACATTTGTGTACCATTTTATAGCATCCTATAAAATTCATGATGATACTGGAATTTCAGAATAGAATTTTTACAATCTGAGCTACCTATTATCAGGTATCTTAAATTATTTCAATAAATTTCTTTGCAATTGAATAAGTTATCTTGAACACAAACACACACACACAGAGTGGGAAGGGAATGTGGGGGTTGCTTTTGATATAATCCTTGTTGGCCATAAGTCACTAGAGTAAGGGACCTTTCTGGGCTCTTTCCATTATGGTCTTTAATGTGATAATGATATATATCACAGAATTCCACTTGTAATTATCCCCTTGAAATGTGTTTGTTAGGCCTTGGGATATTTCAGTAGGATTTTTTTTTTTTCAAGTGAAAATGTAATGTTTCAGCAGGAGAATAGAGTGTCATCCTGATGGGAAGCCCGTTATACCCTTCTGGATTCTGACAAAAGATCCCATAAAAAAGAAAGCTGATATATTTAATTGGTTATCTTTATTCTTCTGCAACTGGGACAGGGTTGTGGAAAGGGATATTATTAAAGCTATTTATTTTCAAAACATACGCATAGATAATTTTCAGCATTCGCCCTTGCAAAACCTTGTGCTTCAAATTTTTTCTCCCTTCCTCCCCCCCCCAGATGGTAAGTAATCCAATATATGTTAAACATGTGCAGTTCTTCTATACATATTTCCACAATGATCATGCTGCCCAAGAAAAATCAGATCAAAAAGGAAAAAAAATGAGAAAGAAAACAAAATACAAGCAAACATCAAAAAAGTGAAAATACTTTGTTATGATCCATACTCAGTCTTCCAGCCCACTCTCTGGGTACAGATGGTTCTCTCCATCACAAGACCATTGGAACTGGTCTGGAATTCATGACTTTTAGCAGCATTTAGAGGAAAACATTCTTTGGGAAAAAACTGAAATTTTCCAGTCCCTGCTGGCCATTGGTGATGTGTTACAAAGAGCATCCTGGACTTGGAGATGGGAATCTCCATTCTCCTCCTGGTCCTTCCTGGCTGTGTGATGTTAGGTTTTCTCATCTGCAAAATGGGTGTAGTAATAAACCTCCCAGGATTGTGGGAGGATCAAATGAGATGATAATTATAAAACCTTGTTTGGACCTTAAAGTGCAGTCTAAATACTGGCTATCAATCTCCTTTGTGTGCTTCGGGAGCCTTAGCCGGATGATCCAGATGTTGACATTTCATTCCTGTCTTTCAGCCGGTGTATTTCCACACATCTCTAAATCACCCAAGTATCATTGCGGTAGTGGAAGTTGTTGCTGAAGGCAAGAAACAGGATGAGAGCCTGCAGACGGTGGCCTGTGGCTTTGGGATTCTGCGCCTCTTCAGCACCAAGCCAGAGGCTACGGATTCTCCCGCCCAGGACAGACGGTAGCTGTTCTAGCTCTGTATGTAGCCTGTTAGGGCCTGAGCATGGCAGGAGTGACCAGGGCTGCTTTTGGGGAGACCAGAGGCCCCTCATTTCCCAGCCCAGGACAGACAGGTTCTGACTGCATGCAGTCCATTACGGCCTGTCCACGGCAGGCTTGACCAGGGCTTCTTTTGGGGGTCTCCCACCCAGGACAGACAGTAGATGTTCTAGCTCTGCATGCAGCCTGTTAGGACTTGAACATGGCAGGCGTGACCAGGGCTTCTTCTGGAGAGACCAGAGGCTTCTGAGTCCATGAGCACTGACGGATGGGGGGCTGGGTGGTGTGGTGGCACTGGCCCACTGTCCTAGGCAGGCCTGTGCAGGTCTTTGTGGACAAGTCTCACCCCATATAGACAAGTCCTGCCCAGGGCCTCAAGGAGGATTTGTACCTAGGTTTTCCTGTGCTCCCAAATTCAGCCTGCTATCTAGCACCCATTAAGAAAATAATGTAAATGGAAAAGAGATATTATGTGCCCTCTGCTTCTTTGAGAAGAAATAGGCTTGGGTGGGGATAAGGGAGAGTACCTAAAACTCAAAAATCTTAAAAACAAAGATTTTTTAGAAATTGAATACAAGTGGGGAAAATATTAAATAAAGAAAAGTCTATAAAGAGAAGAAATAGGCTTGAATTATGTTGACTGCAAGAGGAATACATTGGTTGTTGTCTTGGTCCTGTTTTCTAGGCTGAGACTCTATCATGGCACCCCCAGAGCCCTCCTGCACCCACTTCTTGAGGACCCTGTCGAACGTAAGGACCAAAACGCTGGAATGATTTTCCAAGATTTTTGGTGGGTCTTCCCTTGGCCTTGGGGATTCCTGCAGAGCTTCCCTAGGGCACTGTCCCTCCTTAGGCCTTCTTGGAATCGGTCTCAACTTGAGCTGCCATTGACAATTATTTGAACTGCCTCGAGCCCAAAGCTCCAAGAGCTTGGGGGTTGGACCAGTTGGAGCCCCTTCAGCCCTCTGCCCCCAGGAAATGAAGGCTCGGGCTCCTTGGGGCCCGAGAAGTGAGGGTCCTGCCTCAGCCTCTCGCTCTGGGTCCCTCAGCATCTGTCTTTAGAGCATCTGGGGGAGGCCTCTAGCAGGAGCAGGGAGAGCTTGTTGCTGGGGCAGCGAGCCCCCTTCCTGCACCTGCTGCTAGCAGGAGAGTGAGGAGTTTGGTGTCCGCCTGGGAGATGTCAGGCAAGCAGGGAAGCTTGGAGCAGACTCAGAGCAGCAGCCTCTGGCGCCTTCACACCCAAACTGTGTTTCTCAGCACAGACTCTGTTTTGTTTGTGAGACCCATCTGTGGGAGCTCAGCGGGTAACTTTGGCAGGGATGTGGTGATGAGAGAAATTTGGAGAGCTAGAGGGTAGTCTGCCTCCATTAAATATGGCCCAACAGTCAGGTAAAGTGAGGGAGAGATTTGCTTGGACTAACTATCAGCTTTTAGATGATTTCCACATTGAATTAAATTAGCAAATTGCCAACTTTTCTCCTGAAAGCCCCTTAAAATCAGGCGTTTTGACAGCTCAGTGCTTCTGGTGGTGCATTTATTCAGCATTTAGGATCCTCAGGCATTATTCAGATGCATGTCAGGAAACAAATATGTAAAATAGAAAGGAAAAAAAAAACAATCCTATTAATTCATCCTAAAGAAATGTCAGAGATGTGGGTGATTTGGGGGTTAGTCCAAAGAAGGGCCAGGGGACAAGAGGAGCACCTGGTTTGCTTTAGAATTTGAGAAGTAGGAATGAACTTAATAACTGGACCCTCCTGTATTTGCTGACTCATGCTATTAAAATATAAGCTCTCTGAGAGAAACCTTTCCATTCAGGAAGGGCTTCGTGAATGCTTTTTCTTGACTTATTCCTTTATATGAAAGGTTCGGGAAGAGTAGGGCAAATCTGTACTCGTCCCTGGAGTCAGTCAGTTGATCTGTGAGCATTTGTTAAGCATCCATACTATTTGACCAGGAGTGTTTCCTCATGTAAAATAAAGGGGTTGTATTAGATTATTTCTTGGGTCCCTCCTGAATAAAAACATTCTGGGTTCTAAGGGCCCTCCCAGCTCTGACACTCCGAGTTCTAAGGTTCTCCCAGTTCTGACACCCCAAGTTCTAAGGTCCTCCGGCTCTGACACCCTGGGTTCTAAGGGCCCTCCCAGCTCTCACATCCTGGGTTCTAAGGGCTCTCCCAGCTCAGACCTCCTGGGTTCT
>JAJPUD010023361.1:2790-20091 GCA_023553655.1 Myrmecobius fasciatus
ATGATTATGATATGATTACTGTGATTTTATGATTATTGTGATATGTTCATTGTGATTTTATGATTATTAAGGAGAGATTAGTAAAATTGAAAGTAAAAAAACTATTGAATTAATAAATAAAACTAAAAGTTGGTTTTATGAAAAAACCAACAAAATAGATAAACCTCTAGTTAATTTAATTAGAAAAAGGAAAGAGGAAAATCAAATTATTAGTCTCAAAAATGAAAAGGGAGAACTTTCCACGAATGAAAAGGAAATTAGAGCAATAATCAGGAGTTACTTTGCCCAACTTTATGCCAGTAAATTTGATAACCTAAGTGAAATGGAGGAGTATCTACAAAAATATAGATTGCCCAGATTAACAGAAGAGGAAATAAATTACTTAAATAGTCCCATTTTAGAAAAAGAAATAGAACAAGTCATTAATCAACTCCCTAAGAAAAAATCTCCAGGAGCAGATGGATTTACATGTGAATTCCACCAAACATTTAAAGAACAATTAACTACAATATTATATAAACTATTTGAAAAAATAGGGAATGAAGGACTCCTACCAAACACCTTTTATGATACAGACATGGTACTGATACCTAAACCAGGTAAAACAAAAACAGAGAAAGAATATTATAGACCAATCTCCCTAATGAATATTGATGCAAAAATCTTAAATAAAATATTAGCAAAGAGATTTCAGAAAATCATTCCCAGAATAATACACCATGACCAAGTAGGATATATACCAGGAATGCAGGGATGGTTCAATATTAGGAAAACTATTAACATAATTGATTATATTAAAAACCAAATTAACAAAAAACATGATAATCTCAATAGATGCAGAAAAAGCATTTGATAAAATCCAACATCCATTCCTTTTAAAAACATTAGAGAGCATAGGAATTAATGGACTTTTCCTTAAAATAGTCGGTAGCATCTATTTAAAACCATCAGCTAGCATCATATGTAATGGTGATAAACTGGAACCATTCCCAATTAGATCAGGGGTGAAACAAGGTTGCCCACTATCACCATTACTGTTCAATATTGTATTAGAAATGCTAGCCTTGGCAATAAGACAAGAAAAAGAGATTAAAGGAATTAGAGTAGATCATGAGGAAACCAAATTATCACTCTTTGCAGATGATCACCAACTAAATGTAACAGCAAGAGATACAAAGAGAAATTCCATTCAAAATAACTATCGATAGTATAAAATATTTGGGAATATATCTGCCAAAGGAAAGTCAGGATCTATATGAGCAAAACTACAAAACACTCTCCACACAAATAAAGTCAGATCTAAACATTTGGAAAAACATCAAGTGCTCTTGGATAGGTCGAGCGAATATCATAAAGATGGCAATACTACCTAAACTAATCTATCTATTTAGTGCTATACCAATCAAACTCCCAAGAGATTATTATCAGACCTAGAAAAAATAGCAACAAAATTCATCTGGAAAAATAAAAGGTCAAGAATTTCAAGGGAATTAATGAAAAAAATGCAAATGAAGGTGGCCTAGCTGTACCAGATCTAAAACTATATTATAAAGCAGTGGTCACCAAAACCATTTGGTATTGGATAAGAAATAGAGTAGTGGATCAGTGGAATAGGTTAGGTTCACAGGACAAAATACTCAATGAAAATAGTAATCTAGTGTTTGATAAGCCCACATTCCCCAGTTTTGGGGATTAAAAACTCACTATTTGACCAAAACTGCTGGGATAATTGGAAACTAGTATGGAAGAAATTAGGCATTGACCCACACCTAACACCATATACCAAGATAAGGTCAAAATGGATTCATGATCTAGGCATAAAGAATGATATTATAAACAAATTAGAACAATGTAGGATGGTTTACCTCTCAGACCTGTGAAGGGGGAAGGAATTTGTGACCAAAGAAGAACTAGAGGTCATCATTAATCACAAAATAGGTAAGTTTGACTATATCAAGTTAAAAAGTTTTTGTACAAACAAAATAAATGCAGACAAGATTAGAAGGGTAGCAGGAAACTGGGAAAATATTTTTACATCCAAAGGTTCTGATAAAGGCCTCATTTCTAAAATATATCGAGAATTGACTCAAATATATAAGAATTCAAGCCATTCTCCAATGGATAAATGGTCAAAAGATATGAACAGACAATTTTCAGATGAAGAAATTGAAACTATTTCTGGTCACATGAAAAGGTGCTCCCAGTCACTATTGATCAGAGAAATGCAAATTAAGACAACTCTGAGATACCACTACACACCTGTCAGATTGGCTAAAATGACAGGAAATGATAATGATAACTGTTGGAGGGGATGTGGGAAAACTGGGACACTGATACATTGGTGGTGGAACTGTGAACGGATCCAACCATTCTGGAGAGCAATTTGGAACTATGCTCAAAAAGTTATCAAGCTGTGCATACCCTTTGACCCAACAGTGTTTCTACTGGGCCTATATCCCAAAGAGATTTTAAAGGAGGGAAAGGGACCCACATGTGCAAAACTGTTTGTGGCAGCCCTCTTTGTAGTGGCAAGAAACTGGAAATTGAAAAGATGCCCATCAATTGGAGAATGGCTGAATAAATTATGGTATATGAATGTTATGGAATATTATTGTTCTGTAAGAAACGACCAACAGGAGAATTTCAGAGCAGCCTGGAGAGACTTGCATGAACTGATGCTAAGTGAAATCAGCAGAACCAGGAGAATATTATACACAGCAACAAGACTATACGATGATCAATTTTGAAGGACATGGTTCTCTTCAACAATGATGTGATTCAAACCAGTTCCTATTGTTCAGCGATGAACACAGTCATAAACGTCCAGAGAGAGGCCTGTGGGAACTGAGTGTGAACCACAACACAGCAGTTTAACGCTTTCTATGAATATTTCCATGCATTTTGTTTTCCTTCTTAGGTTGTTTTTTTTTTCTTCCCTTTCTAGATCTGATGTTTCTTGTGCGGTAAGATAACTGTATAGATATGTATACATGTATTGTATTTGTCATATAATTTATCCTATTTAGCATGTATTAGATTACCTGTCATCTAGGGGTGAGGGGTGGGGGGAAGGAGGGGAAAAGCTTGGGAAAAAAAAGTTTTTACAAAGGTCAATGTAGAAAAATCACTCATATGTTTTGTAAATAAAAAGCTTTATTAAAAGAAAAAGAAAAAGAAAAAGAAACGACCAGCAGGACGATTTCAGAGCGGCCTGGAGAGACTTACATGAACTAATGCTGAGTGAAATGAGCAGAACCAGGAAATCATCATACATGGCAACAAGAAGACTATATGATGATCAATTCTGATGGACTTGGCTCTCTTCAACAAAGAATTGTCTCAAACTAGTTCCAATTGTTCAGTGAAGAAAACCATATACACCCAGAGAAAGGTATATGAAATATGGACCACAATATAACATTTTCAAGCTCTCTATTGATATTCGCTTGCAAAAAAAAAAACAAAAAGGATATTCTCTAAAATTTACAAGAAAAAAGGCTATTTTCCTTTCTATTTGAAAAACATTCCAACATAGTGTGAGGAATGTCAGTTCAGGAATGGGCATAACTACAGGTAAGGGTAGCTATGATATGCTTTTGTACAAACATATTTTCCTTTCAATGGTGACATCTACAAACGTTTACCACTACCAGAGGTAACATGTTCCCTCTCTGCCTTCTGAGGCAAGGGGAAAAGGACAGAAAGGGATGGGAGAGGAGGGGAAGAGATGAGAGAGTAGTACCTAGAAACAATAATGGCTATATAACACCTACTATGTGCTTGGCAGTGTGCTATATTCTTTAAAATTATCTCATTTGATCCTCACAATAATCCTTAAAGTCAGGGTTATCCCCACTGTCATCCCCATTTTACCAGTAAGAAAACTGGTGCAAACATAGCTTAAGTGACTTACCTAGGGTCACACAGCTAATAAGTGTCTGAGGCTGAGTTTGAATTCAGGTCTTTCTTACTCTAGACCCCGTATTCTATTCACTGCGCTACCTAGTTATCCCATAAAGAATCTAGTGCCTCGACTCCTAAGGTTCAGTTTCTTGACCAGAACTTCATATCTCATCAGGATTTGGCCATGACTCTGTTTCCAACTCTACCACTTAATAACTATGTGACTATGGTAGCTTGTTTAATCTGTTTAAGCCTATCTCAGTCCAAAAACACAGAGTTTTCATAATGAACTTTTCCACAGGGCTATTGTGAAAGAAGAAAGAAGAAGAAAAAAAGAAGAAGGAAGAGGAGGAAAAAAAAGAAGAGGAAGAGGAAGAAGACTCACACAATGTTTATCCCTCTCCCTTCTTTTCCTCAATTATAATAGGTTTTCTTTGCCTCTTCATGAGATGTCATTTTCCTGATTTTACCCCTCACTTTCTCCTTTTTTCAGTACAACCACTAGTTTTTTTTATAACAGTAAAATCAAAATATACATGCACTCTCTATGTATACCCATAAAAGAGATATAGTTCTCAAGAGTTCTTTTCTTTTTACCTTTTTATGCTTCTCTTGAGTTCTATATTTGGAGGCCAAATTTATTAAAGAAAGAGAAGAGAGAAGGGAGAAGGGAGAAGGGAGGAGGAGAAGGAAGGAGAAGAAGGAATAAGAAAAGTTTTTAAACTATATATAAATGTGAGTTGTGTTATTCTTATTGCTGAACATAATAAGAAACAGTAAGACAGGACTGTATTTTTAAAATTCTGAAGCATTTCTGAGCATATTACACCACAAGCCAACAAGCAAATAGAAGAAATAATTAGTTGTCACACTACAGTGATTTTTATAGCAAAGGTATTGCTTATGCTCATTGAAAAAGTAGAAAAAACTACCTTCATGTGATATGTTCAATTAACTTCAAAGATAAATTATATTTGTTACCCAAAATAATTTCCTGTGGGAATGTGCTCTGAAAGCACAATGATGTTTGTACAAATTCAACTAGTTTTTCATGTAAAAAAAAAAACAAACCTCAACTTCTGAAAAGATATTCCATATGTAAAACAACAAATATGAAATCTAATCATCTATAATATGTATGTACATTAACATAACATTTAATGTTATGTTAGTGGTGTTTATAATGAACTCAAACCCCTATTTCCCTCATTGCTTTTTATCTTCTTACTTTATTTTGTATCCAAATTCCATAGATATGTCAAAAACAATAGAAAATACAATATTTCAACATGTCTTTTCCACTCTATCAAAATAGGTTCACTCACAAAACCATTTAAAAATCTATGAAGGAAAAACAAAACAAAACAAAACAAAAAAAAAAGAAATCTATGAAGGAAAACTTAGCATAATAATAGGAGACTGCCTTATAATGTGATTCACATCATTTGAGAATTTCTTCATTAAATTAATTCTAATGCATTTCGTTATTGGATACAAAGCATTAAGCAGTAGTGTTCTATGTACATGTGCTGATAATTATTATAGCACTTCCTATTTTAATTGTGACTGATTGCAATATTCCATAATCTTTAAAAAAAATTTGGTGATGGGGCAGCTAGGTGGCACAGTAGATAGAGCACCAGTCCTGAAGTCAGGAGGACCTGAGTTCAAATCTGATCTCAGACACTTAACATTCCCTAGCTGTGTGACCCTGGGCAAGTCACTTAACCCCAATTGCCTTAGCAAAAAGCAAAAAGCAAAAAAAAAAAAAATTGGTGAAAATATGTGGTGCCACATAGTATAGTGAGCCAATCATATCCGAGTAATACAAAACAATTCTTTCAAATCCTTATAATACAAGTACCTACATTTTTAAAATTAATAAACTGTTTAGTACAACAAAAATGAAGTAATAATAACAAATTTCTCTTCTAGAATCTCAAATCTTCAAAACATTGTTTCCAGGAGACAGGCTCTCCTGTAGGTGATACAAAATCTTCAAAATCATCTTTAAAAAGAATATTTTCCCTTAAATTCATGTCTTACAAAGAAAATATAACTCATCCTCCAATATTTTAATAAAAAAACATATTGTGTATCTTCAATTCTCCATAAAGGCTACTTGAATAATTCTTGTAAACAGTGCAAGGTTAGGGGAAAATATACTTGGTAGTAAAATGTTATTTAAGATAATCACAAATATGTTCCATAAAGGATAATAATACTAATCCACACAAAATATTAACTTAAATAAGAAACTAGCAGATTATGTATAAAATTCTATAAATCTGAATGGTTAGCTGCTTTAGAAAATCCATCTACAACCTATGAACTATTAATATCTATAAAATATAGAAGAAAACATTTTGTGTTTAGCCCAGGCTTGATCCACCAGGTGGTAAGTGCCAAATCTTGCCTAGATGTCATCTCTATACTTATTTCTGACATCCATCTTATCACTCACATGGGCACATCCTCCTTCCAACCCTCACCACTCTTCTCCAGGAAGACAGCCATGGCTGGTAGATTAATGTCTCTCCCCAATCCATTCCATCCTTTACAGCTTACAAGTTTATATGCCTAAAACAAAGATCCATTCAAGAAGTCTCAGTGATCCCATATAGCTTCTAAGAGAAAATTATTTTGCAAACTTCTCAATTTAGCAATTTCAGTCTTTCACACAAATCAGATCCGACTTAGATTTCCAAGCTACATAACAAACCTCCACAATTTATCTAATCAAACAGATCTCTGTGATGCTCCCTGTTCCTATCCTGTCCACCCCTTGCCCCATGTCTGCTATGCATCTCAGCTCCAATGTTCCTTCAGTGTTTCCTCCTTTGAGGTCAAGAGGTTTTTCCTAATTCCTCCAAGTGTTAATATTCTCCCCTCCTCTCCTTTCCTGCTCCTCTTTTCTCTCCTTTCCCTTTCCCTTATTCTCTCTCTCTCTCTCTCTCTCTCTCTCTCTCTCTCTCTCTCTCTCTCTCTCTTTCTTTCTCTCTCTCTCTCTTCTTTCTCTCTCTTCCTTTCCTCATTTATATTCTATAGTACCTGTGATCACTGATTCAAAATATTTCCTTTATTTATAATAGAATACCATCTCTCCATGCCAGTTCATCCTTTGAGACTACTGTCCATATTTTTTTCACAAATTCATATGGGATTGGAAGGAGGTCAGGGGGTGAGTGATATTAGAATAAAGTCTATTTTTATTTTTTGATATCATTTCCTGTTCTGTCATGTTCAATACCCACTATTTTTTCTTTAAAGAAATTTAGCGATATAAAGGCTTTTGACTTCTGTGTATAGATAGCTAGCCCCTAATTAGCATAGTGAATCCAATGAAGTGATCACAACCATTCAAATTCACACTACTCAAAGTTATAATTGAGTAAAATATGGTCATTGGTTCTAATAAAAATATGTACTGTAAATTCAAATAATGTAGCCACTTAATGAGATTCTGTATTCACACTAATTGGGGCCAAAAACTATGATCTGCTACCCTTTGATCTCATTTCTTTTTAATGAATCATACTTTTCCATATATTTCCTCTATAATCTCACATTTTCCTACCTCTGCAATGAAGTTTCCAAGTGTTGAAATATATCTTGATTTGACATGAAGGCCTTTTTCAAGTTCTTCATAGAATATTTCTACTACTTCACTCTCAGCAATCGATACTGACTCAAACTGCAATTATTTTCATGAAGATTATTTTGTAAGTACTTATCATTAACATGGCAATATATGATGACCAAATGTTCCACATAGCTTGAAGTTTCTAACTACCTCCCCGACTTTTACTTCTCCTAAGTTATAATGTCCTTCAATTTCCCAGCAACTCCTTTCTTCTTTTCATGAGAGCAAAAATGTGATAATTGACACCAATTCAGCTCCTCCAGCAATATATTTATTATTAGAACAAAAGAATGATTTTTTTGGCTATGTCCTCCCATAAATTTCATGACAGAGGGTGGAATCCAACATCCCTAGTTTCTCCTAATAATGTGAGAATACCAGTGAAACACTCTGACTGAGCACTTGTCACCTTATTCGCATCACCTGAGCACACAATATCATCCTTTTACCAAATATTTCTTTAATAATACTGCTTATTGTTTAGATGGTGCTTCCTACTCATACTTACTACATGTGATCTTAATATTTAATTTTGCAGATAATGTTGAATTTTATGCCCTGCAGCCATACAGCAACCATGATAAAATGTTGGTATTAAAAAGATACTTTTGTTTCTGAGAAATAATTGGGATCATCAACAAAACTTTGGAATTTCCTAAAGGAATTTCAAAGTTCTCCTCCTGTTCAAGTCTGGCTCCAAATTAATGTCTGCCAGAACTGTCTGCTGCATATAGATATGGTTAGATAAACAGATAAAGATAGATATAGATGTAGGAGGAGAGAGTCGTTTTGTCCTTCATTCTCAAAAATGGTATCAGGGAGGTTCCATGACAATGAACTCGATTGAAGTGAGAAAGGATTGTGTAAAGTCACTGGCCTAACTTTCTCCTCTAGAACCATTTAGTTCCAGTGGCAAGATATTGTTAAGGATGACCTTAGATAGTTCTGAATACATTGGAAGACCTTGGCCTTTTTAAGCTAAGGTCCTTAACATGTCTCAATTTGACTGAGGCAATGTCCAATCAGTGATTTAGGCTAGGTAAGAAAAAGGCAAGTATTAAAACAAATCTGAGGTAGCACCTCACACCTCTCAAGTTGGCTAAGATGACAGGAAAAGATAATGAAAAATCTTGCAGGGGATGTGGGAAAACTGGGACATTGTTGGTGGAGTTGTGAATTGGTCCAACCATTCTAGAGAGCAATTTAGAACTATGCCCAAAGGATTATCAAACCTAGCAGTATTTCTACGTGGGTCTGTAGGGAAAAGGACCCACATGTGCAAAAATGTAGCAGTCTTTTTTGTGTTAACAAAGAATTGGAAAATGAGTAGATGCCCATCAACTGGGAAATGGTTAAGTTATGATATATTAAAGCAACTGAATATTATTGTTCTATAAAAATGATGAACAAGCTGATTTTAGAAAGGCCTGGCAGGATTTACATGAACTGGTACTGAGTGAAACAAGTGAAACCAGGAATACACAATAATAGCAAGAATGTATGATGATCCCCTATGAAAGACTTGGTTCTTCTCAGTGGTTCAGTGATCCAAAGTAATCCCAATAAACTTTGGATAGAAAATACTATTTGCATCCAGAAAAAGAACAATGGAGATTGAATGTAAATCAACACATAATATGTTCACTTCTTTTTTCTGATTTTTTTTCCTCTCCCATGGCTTTTCCCTTTTGTTCTAATTTTTCTCTCTCAATATGATTCATAAAGCAATGTGTATTTAAAAAATTAATCAAGGGATACGGCCAAAGCAGTTTTAAGGAGTAATTTTATATCTCTAGATATTTACTTGCATAAAATAGAGAAAGAAAAGATCAATGAATTGGGCTTACAATTTAAAAGGCTAGAAAAAGAATAAATTAAAAACCCTCAATTAACTACCAGATTGGAAATCCTGAAAATAAAAATGGAGATTAATAAAATTGAAAATAAGAAAAGTATTGAATTAATAAATAAAACTAAGAGTTGGTTTTATGAAAAAACCCAACAAAATAAATAAACCTTTAGTTAATTTAATTGGAAAAAGGAAAGAAGAAAATCAAATTGTTGGTCTCAAAAATGATAAGGGAGAACTTTCCACCAATGAAGAGGAAATTAGAGCAATAATTAGGAGTTACTTTGCCCAACTTTGTGCCAATAAATTTGATAATCTAAATGAAATGGACGAATATCTACAAAAATATAGATTGCCCAGGTAAACAGAAGAGGAAATAAATTATTTAATAGCCCTATTTTAGAGAAAGCAATAGAACAAGGTATACTACCAAATTCCTTCTATGACACAGATATGGTGCTGATAGCTAAACCAGGTAGGGTGAAAACAGAGAAAGAAAACTACAGACTAATAATTTCCCTAATGAATATTGATGCAAAAATCTTAAATAAGATATTAGTAATGAGATTACAGAAAGTCATCCCCAGGATAATACACTATGATCAAGTAGGATATATACCAGGAATGCAGGGCTGGTTCAATATTAGGAAAACTATCAGTATAATCAATTATATTAATAACCAAACTAACAAAAATCATATGGTTGTCTCAAAAGATGCAGAAAAAGCATTTCATAAAATCCAAATCCCAGTCCTATTAAAAACACTAGAGAATATAGGAATAAATGGATTTTTCCTTAAAATGATCAGTAGCATCTATTTAAAACCATCAACAAGCATCATATGTAGTGGGGACAAACTAGAACCATTCCCAATAAGATCAGGACTGAAACAAGGCTGCCCACTGTCACCATTACTAATATTGTATTAGAAATGTTAGCTTTGGCAGTAAGAGAAGAAAAAGAGATTAAGGGAATTAGAGTAGGTAATGAGGAAACCAAATTATCACTCTTTACAGATCATATGATGGTAAACCTAGAGAACCCTAGAGACTCAACTAAAAAACTACTAGAAACAATTCACAACTTTAGCAAAGTTGCAGGATACAAAATAAATCCACATAAATCATCAGCATTTTTACATATTACCAACAAAGTTCAGCAGCAAGAGATACAAAAAGAAATCCAAGGAAAAGTCAGGAACTATACAAATAAACTACAAAACACTCTCCACACAAATAAAGTCAGACCTAATCAGTTAGAAAAATATCAAATGCTCATGAGTAGGCCAAACAAATATTAAAAAATGACAGTACTACCCAAATTAATTTATTTATTTAGTGCCATACAAATCAAATTCCCAAGAAATTATTTTACAGATCTAGAAAAAATAGTAGCAAAGTTTATCTGGAAGAACAAAAGGTCAAGAATTTCAAGGGAATTAATGAAAAAAAAGGCTAATGAAGGTGGCCTTGCTGTACCAAATCTAAAACTATATTATAAAGCAGCAGTCATCAAAACCATTTGGTACTGGCTTAAAAACAGAGTACTCGATCAGTGGAATAGGATAGGATCACAGGAAAAACTAGACAATAACTATAGCAATCTAATATTTGATAAACCCAAAGAAACAACCAGCAGGATGATTTCAGAGAGGCCTGGAGAGACTTGCATGAACTGATGATGATGAGCAGAACCAGGACATCATTGTATATGGCAACAACAAGACTATATGATGATCAATTTTGATGGACATGGCTCTCTTCAACAATGAGATGTTTCAAACCAGTTCCAATTGTTTAGTGATGAAGAAAACCATCTACACCCAGGGAGAGGCCTATGGGATCTGAGCGTGGGCCACAACATAGCATTTTAACACTTTCTATTGATGTTTTCTTGCATTATGTTTTCCTTCTCGGATTTTTTTTTCTTACAGATCCGATTTTTCTTGTACATCAAAATAACTGGATAAATATGTACATACATATTCGATTTGTGATTTTAATATAATTAGCATGTATTAGACTTCCTGCCATCTAGAGGAGGGGATGGGGTGACAGAGGGAAAAATTTGTAGCAAAGCTTTGCAAGGGTCAATGATGAAAAATTACCCTTGCATATGTTTTGCAAATAAAAAGCTTCAATAAAAAAATTTTAAATTTAAAATAATTAATTAAAAAAAGAAATGAGGCAGAGAATGGTTTCTTTTAAACAGTCCAAAAAAATCAATTAATTAGATAACTCCAGAGGATAAAAGAGAAACTGGTGACTTCACAGCTCTTCTTCACTTCAATCAAATTCTCTTGCATTTCATGGCATTATCTCCCTAATGTCAAGGTCCTTTGTGAGAACGAAGGATAAACAATTACCTCTGTGAGTAGGGGCAGGAGCTACCCAGTTGGGCAGCACAGCTCCTCTCCCTTTTGCCTCTCTTCAATTCTCTTGTTTTTCCTTTCTTCTTTCTCTTCCCTTCCCTCTGTCCACACAGGGTATCATACCCTTACCTATAGGTGCTTTGCTAAAACCTCATAAGATATCTTGGTGTTTACAGTCTAGGATTATGCCTTAAACTAAAATCACTCTGCCTCTCACTGCCTGACCAACAATAGGTCTGGGTCAAACTTCACTTGGCCATAGTTTGGGCCCTGACTGTCTTAGAATAAATGTATATAGCAATTTTTTTCTCTTTTGACCAAGAAACCTGAGGGTTCTCCCCTCCTAGACAGATACATAGATACATACATAAACAGACAGAGTCACAGACATAGATAGATGCACAGAAAGATAGATAGATAGATCTGTGTATATGTGTACATATATACTGATTGATGGACTCTGTCATCAAGTACATTATAATAAGGGGGGGAAGGCATTGTTCATTCATTTGGTCTTTTCTGTGTGGATGGTTAGGATAAACTCCTTTGGAGTGGTTATGGATTCCATTCAGGAGACTCATTCCATTGCCTAATACAATTGGCACAAAGTCATCTGCAAACAAGAGCATCTGGAAGGTTTTGCCATCCATAAACCTTACTCTTCAACTTTTATTCTAAATGAAACTCCCCAATTACAATAGTGACCACCTTTAGCCTCAACACATTTCTTTATTTAATACTTTGTCTGATGCTAATGATCTTCTTTAGGATTATTGAACAAAGTTATTTCTTTTGAGTTTTTCAAAGAATAAGGAATAATTTTTATTTAGATGAGAGATATCCTAGTGGAAAGAGTCTTTAGACAGCATTTTGCTCTAATGAATTAACTGTTTTTTCATAATGGGCACAATGACATCACATATTCTCTACATCTTTCTTTCAATTATGAAATGATAAAAAGTGGTCCCTTGTTAAATATTACTTTAAAAAATCTCATCAAGAATGTGTACAATTGATTAGCATCTAAATTTTGTATTTGTTAGAAAGTAGATATACAATTTAGTAATTATAAATATATTCTGAGTCATCTTTTTGGTTATTTAAATACACTTGCAATGATTTTTAGCTTAGATCAATCTCTTGCCTTTTCTTTTACTTTCCATTATTTTTGATATTGCTTTTAAACAACCATAATTCTTTTTTTTTGCTTTTTGCTGAGGCAATTGGGGTTAAATGACTTGCCCAGGGTCACACAGCTAGGAAATGTTAAGTGTCTGAGACCAGATTTGAACTCAGGTCCTACTGACTTCAGGGCTAGTGCTCTATCCACTGCACCACCTAGCTGCCCCTAAACAACCATAATTCTTTGTGAGATTTGATTAAATACTTTATATTTTAAACCAGCATTATCAATCATTTCTCTACAACTTTACAAATAAGTCAAATACATGCTCACAAAGATTATTTATGAGATCTTTTTTGGGAAAAGATTTATATCAGTTAATTAACAAAAATTATAATTTCTGATAGTGCCATTTTTGTGGTCTATTTTCTTTTTTTCTACTAATTTAAGTTCAGAATTGAATTGTTTCAATTGTATACAATATTTTCTATTATTCTTTTTATTTTTAATTATTTTTTTATTAATTTTCACCTTTATTCTGACAAGCCAGTGGTATGACTGTACAGAGACAATAGTTTGAGAGACAACTATCATATTATTAATAATACTTTTCCTATCTATTAAGGCATAAATTATTTCATTTATATAAATATGGTATTTTATAGCATTTGACATATTCATTGCTTACAAATTCTTCTCTCAAAGACATGATGATATTAAAAAGTGAACCTTCTCTCGTTCTTTTTTTCTCAAATCATTAATTTCTCATTTTTTGCCATTTCTTGGCTTTGCTCCAAAATTATTGAATTTTAGAATGCATGTGGACTTAATCTTATAGGTAATACTGAATTCTTTGCAGATTTTCATTGCTTTTTCATCACTTGATAGTGGAAAGGCTACAATTATTTTATTATATTATGACTTTTATAAATACATATATTAATACTGAATGAATGAAATAGCAATCATTCATTAAATTAGAAATTATTTATTAAATATTCATTCTGTGCCAAAAACTGGGGATTCAAGTAGAAAAACCCAAAGAGCTTTTGGTCTCAAGTTTACATTCTATTAAGAGAATCAATACCCAAAGGGACCTGGTATCAAGTGGCAAGAAGATGACCAAAGAGTAAGCTCATTAAAAGAGGACCAAATTTTCCTTAAAATAAGGTTTTGTGTTCCCTTTGGGTCTATGATAAAAACCAATTCCATAAAATCCTCTGTCTCTCCAGTTTTGTTTCCTCTGGTTCCATTTATAACAAGAATGTCAATATTGAGATTATTCTGTTCCTGTGGAAATACATTACACAACTGCTGTTGTTCAGTGGTTTTCAGTTATGTCTAATTCTTCATGACCCCACATTTGGTGTTTTCTGGACACAGATACTGGAATGATTTGTCATTTCCTTCTCTATTTTACAGATGAGTAACTGAGTCAAAGAGGGTTAAATGATTTGATAAAGGTCACAGAGCTATATATAGAATATATATGTATGTGTATACACATATATTCTATACTATCTATTGTGAGCTATAGTAATGGTATTATAATCTAAAATATGATATATGGTAAATATATATATATGATATTTACATATTCCATAACAGAGAAAAATATAATTAAAAATTTCAGAAATGTTCTTTATGGAAAGTATATACAATGGAGTATATTTGAGTCAAGGAAAGTCTAAGAATGAATAAATTAAATAACAATTTTCACATATTATATAAAAAGCAAATGTGATAGTTCCTTTGAAGAAGGCACTGGAAACAATCAATTTAAACTAGAGTAGAAGAGAGGTAGGTACTGGAAATAGGTTTCTTAAAAAAAGGATTGAAAATCCTGGTCACAAGTTGATGTAAACCTTCTTTGAAAATTTTTAAGTAAGTTGGGACTCAAAATGCTACAGCATAAATCTCTGAGATAATGAAAATTTTAAAGTTTTCATTATCTTCAGACAAAGAAGTACCTATAAGCGATTATCTATACTATTATCCCCTTTCAGGAAGAACTTGGCTATCAAAAAAACTCAAGAAAAAAACACTCTAAACTTTATGAGTTTCTAGGGTTTTAGTTAAACATTAATATTAGAAAGCATTATGTTTTTACTTTCAATATCATGTCCCAAATCAAAAACCATGAATAAGAAATTTACTCAAAAAGTTTTAAAGTTTTCTCAAAAATGAAAAAAGTCATCTGATGAACTCTACAATTCATTATTTCATTTTGTTAGCAATCTATATAGTTAGAAATGTAATTTTTTTCAAATTTATAAAATGAACAAAATATATAATTTGAATGACAGAATAATTTTTGCCCCAAACACTTAGGGATATGAATGTATTTCCCATGAGTGTCTTCTACAATTGATTCAAACCAAAATTAGCCTTACTGATTCTGAAATAAAAAGAAGGAAATATAGTTCCTAATTAACTATTCATATCTGTTTGACAATGCCATTTGCAGCCAGAGAAAGAACTGAGGAGACTGAATGTGGATCAAAGAATACTATTTTCTTTTCCTTTTGTTGTTGTTGTTAAAAGAGCACAAAGCATATTCCCATGGTTTTTCCCTTTTGTTCTTATTTTTCTTTCCTAACATGACTCATATGGAAATAATGATAAAAATGATTGTATCTGTATAACCTATATTAGTTTGCATGCTTATCTTGGAGAAGGATACAAGGGAAAGAATGAAAAAAAAAAATTGGAGCTCAAAATCCTGCAAAAGTAAACATTGAAAACCATCTTTTCCTATAAATAGAAACATAATATACTAGTAAAATAAAAAAAGTTGTAAAACAATTCATATCTTAGAACATGAAATAAGGCTCGAATGCATCAATTACAAATATAAGAATAAAACACATCAAAAATAGCTATAACTTTTGTATATTTTATTTATGTAGCATTGATTTTTAAAAAGCACAAAGCACTTTCCTGATCAGGTTTCATTAAAAAATATAAAATGGAAATGTCAGAATAAAGATCTTTTCTCATTTCTATAGAGAAAGATGACAACAGACCACATATAATATTTAAAGGGAACAATAAGTGCTTGTAAGATTTATCAACCAGAAAACTTAACTTAAAAATCAATAATAATGATAAATGATCCAATTAGAAAGATCTAATATATTTGAGTATACATAAGTCGACTGACTAACCTTAACAGTTTCAAAATGAAAGTCCACTTTAATAATCTATTAAAACATGTATTAAGTGTATCATCCCTGCTCATCTAATCAGATTGTGCAAAGTATATCTTAAAGAGATTTTTGGAGTTTTAAAAATCACTGAAATATTTTTATGGCAAAGAACATATTTACATATAACCCAAAAGAAATAAAACATTATAATAACACCAGGGAATTAAATGTTGACAAATGTATATAAATTTTCTATTATTATTCACTTCCAGAATCAGAATGACAAATAAAATATTCTGCTCATATTAATAAATATTATAAATATCCGTTTCCAGTGGTATGTTCACTATGCTATGTCTGCTCTGAGTAACCAATAAAAGTATATATAAGATGAAAGAAAAAATCATTTAATTAGTTGTTTTGGAAAAAATAAATATTATAACATAATGTAACAACGTAAATTTTTTTTTAAAAAAGTAACTTTCCCCTCCCAGAATTTTCTCAAAATCCAGGTTGGTACGATATTTAACTTATGTCATATTTCAGATTACAGCAAGAATATAAAATTCTGCCCAATTTCAGAGGTTATAAAAGTAATTTAGTACTATTGTCTCATCAAGCTTCATAAGCCACATGAAAAATTAAGGACATAGCAAATATAATTCAAAATTTGAAAAAAAACATTTATAAAAATAGCTATTTAGTTGTTTACCTAAGGTTACATGATAAAATTGATGAAAAATCTGTTAGGAGAACAAAGTAATTGTTTCCTGCAAAATCATCTAGGTTACTATTTGTATTAAAAAATAAGTGTGATGTTTGGTGCTAGGATGGGAGAGTAAAAAATTCCCTTGATCCCTCCCCCAAATTCCTCCAAACCTTGAAAACTGTTTCATAACCATTTAGAAGAAGGGAAGCAACTTATCAGCATAGCAGAAAAGATCTGGAAAGGGGAGACTAGTAGATGGCAAGCAATCTATCTGCAAGGTCCCTGTACCCATGAAACTAAGGCAAGCCAGAAGTCCCAGCCCAGGAGTCCTGTGAAGACCCTATAATCAAGACCTTGCCCTTAATGCTGACCAGGACATGCCCTGTAGGATGACCAGGAGAGAGACTCTGCCTCCATAGCAAACCAGCAGCAAGGCCCCATCTCTGGAGCAGGACAGCAGCAAACCCCCCCCCCCAGGGGAGACCAGGAGACCAACAATGACCCCACACCCAGTTCAAGGCAGCAGCAATATGGTCCCTTCCAGTGAAAGTCC
>JAJPUD010023362.1:3996-20091 GCA_023553655.1 Myrmecobius fasciatus
AGAGAGAGAGAGAGAGAGAGAGAGAGAGAGAGAGAGAGAGAGAGAGAAGACTTGAGGGAGAGAAGTTGAGGGAGAGGGAGAGAAAGAGACAAAAAGAAGAACATTTACAATTTGTCTTCTAAATATCAGAAACTGCAAAAAACAAGACAGTTCCTGCCTTCAATGAGCTTCCATTTGAATGGGGGGGGGGGAATCACATAAATGGGAGATGGAAGAGATGAAGAAATAGTTTAAAGCTAATAGTCCTCACTCATTTGGTAGTGAAAAGTGTATAAAATATATGGTGATTAGTCTGTCAAAGATCACAATATAAATGAACAAATTCGATGGATTTTTATATCCCACGTTGATAAACCTGAAAACATAAATTATTTGGGAATTCAGTTTCTATTTGATGAATACTTTTGAGATAACTAGAAAGCAGTCTGGCAGAAATTTGACTTAGAACAACATCTGAATGTGTGGAGAGATGAGTTGCCTTTGGAGGGCAGATTTTTATCCCATTTCGTGTAGATAAAAACAGCACCAAGGAGATGCCCCTTCTTTGGGATATATATGTGAAGTGTCAAAAAGAGTCTTCAAAATATGCCTCCCTGAAGCAATCATTTTCATTATCTAGTCCCCAATGCCATCTGGTTCAGAAGCTTCAATATTGCAATGCCTTTTTTGAGTAAATGGGTCAAAAAATGGATTTCCTCCACCAGCTGGAGTGCAGGAAATGTCAGTTGATATGCAAATTGTGGAAAAGGTGGTTTCTAGGTTTTCTTTAAAATACTTAAATATTTCTTAAAAGTGCTTAAATAAAATTGATGTAAGATTGTGTACTCTCTTATTTAAACATTTCTTATTATTGGATTCTCTGCTTCACGGTGCCTTTGCCTCCAAAGAAATGTGTTCAGTGTTAATTTGATTAGGTCCTCTTCCTTCCTGAGGGGCCTGTCCTGTGCTTTGTCTATTAGTTAACTTCAATTTTCTCTTGGTCTGAGCCATCACTGAGAAGCTCAGAGATAGCTTTTTCTACCTTTTCAAAAGGCAGCACAAATCCAAGGCTTCCCGATTACTGGGATCCTCCATTTTAGCATGTTCTTCACACTGGAGGTGAGATAAAGTCACTATATGGAATCATTTCACCTCAAAAAGTCAGCAGAGGCACATGGTTTACAGATTCAGAAAGACCTGAATTCAAGTATAGCCACTAATAATAATTAGCTCTTCTGAGTTATTTACTGAACTTCTCTTTTTCTCTGTTCCTTCTTGCATAAAATGCGGATGATAGTTCACAGGGTTGTTTTAAGGTTAAAATGTGATTCCATTTGTCAAGGATTTTGACAGATTGTTGAGTTATTTCAGTCATGACTGATGCTTCATGACCATACTTGGGGTTTTCTTGGCAAATGGACGGGAGTGGTTTGTCAATTTCTTCTCTAACTCATTTGACAGATGGGAAAACTGAGGCAAAAGTGTTAAGTGACTTGACCAGGGTCACAATCTACTGAGTGTGTGAGGCGAAATTTAAACTCAGGTCTTCTTTACTTCAGGTCTGGCCCTCTATGCTCTTGGCCACCTAACTGCCAACAATATTAAGATGCTTTATAAATGTTGGTTATCATCTAGAATCTGAGGGTCCTTCTATCTCTGACTTTCTAGGGTCTTAACACTCCTATTTTTCCCATTCTCTTCTCTATGGCAACTTCTCGCCCAACCATTCTATGTTTGAGGATGTTGCCATTTTATCTTCAAAGACCCCGCTAGCTTTTTGCTTTTACTCCTTCTTTTTAAATTTTCTGCTTAAATGTTTAAAACATATGCATATGTGTTTTAGCAATAAGGTGATTTAAAAGCAAATGTTAATCCCTTTCAAACTCTGTCAAAATTACAATACTAAAAAAAATCAATACATTTTGGCAAATGATATCAATACCAAACTTACTTGATCAATGTGCCATAGGAAATATTTTATTCATCTTCATTTTAAAAGAATCTTTTCATTCCATATCTTTTCATTTTTTTCCTGGACTTCATCATTAAAAACCTTTGCCAATGTATTGATTTCCAATTTTGAAAAACAACTTTAAGAAAATTCAAGACAAACAAAAATATTACTGAAAGCTAGTTTTCATTTACAAATAGATGTGTGGAATTCAAATCCAATCATGGAAATATATTTAAAGGATGAATTTGATGTCATATAAGCATTTGCTTAAATGCATGTGGTCTAGTTTTTGTGTAAGAAAATGTATAGTTGAATAATTCATCGTCGTCAAACTTTTTGAGAAGGAGAGCCAAATTTTGGGGGTTAGTTGTAACTTGAGTAACAAGTAAATTCCACTTCTTAACATTCTGCATTTTTAACCCTAGATTATAGTGGTTCCTATTAATCTTTTTTTCCCCCATGGCCACACAGTATTTATTTTTTTTCTTTATATCTTCATGTTTTGGTAGTTATCTCCTTTATTTCAGCTTTCTCATGTTTTGCCCATCTTTTCTTTCTGGACATAACCAACACAACAATGCCAGCTACAAGGGCTACAACTACAATTACTACGACATCGATAACACTAGCTTTTAGTGCTTCCATTGAAAATTCAGGTGGTTTTTCATCCAGATAATAGATTAAAGTTTGAACAGGATCCAGATCAAGTATTTTGCCATTTATATTAAGATTAAGTTTCCTGGAATAAAAGAGAGATTCCCTTTTTACATTTTCTTCTCAAAATAATAAGCCATATCAGCTATGTCCACACCATTAGAATTCTTCCTGGTACCATTTTGCATCAGTTCAATAGTGATAATATCATCCTCATACATAATTCCTTTGACATATTTCTGGATCAGTTGATAACTATGCTCAAATTTCTGCTTGAGGGCGTTTTAAAAGATAGTAAGGCTTTTCACTTGTTTTGTGTTTCACTTTAATGCCAATCCAATAGGTTCTTATTAGTTTGCTGCATGATCTTTCAATAACCTTATCTGTTCTTACTCAAGTTGTATTCACACACCAACAAAGAGCAGTGCCATTACATTGGAAAGGTTTAAAGTAACTGTGTACATCACAATTAGGATCATATATTCCATCATTATCTTTAAAAACTCCTTCTGGTTTCTTTCTCCACACACTCTTTGAATTAATCATTTCTGCTTTCATCATCAAACATTGTGTAGCCAGTTTTGAACAAGTGACTATATTTGGTGAAGCAAGAGTGAAGGGGGCACAGGGTATGGAACATTTCCACCTCCTCAGAGAGGCAAAATGTGTCCCATGGGCGTGAGGACCCTCATAGGGTTGGACTAGGGGAAGTGGGAAAGTCCCATGCCCCCCAAGGCTAGGAGGTCCTGGGAGGGAAGGTCACCTGTCCCCTAACTCGAAGATAAACAGAGGTGAGCCCGACTTATCTATATTATAAAGATATAAAATTAAAATATATAAATAGAATTTTATGTAAAAATATAAAATATTCCAAAAAATAGATTGCCCAGATTAACAGATGAGGAAAGTAATCTTAACTGTGAATGGTAATTTGATGAACTCTCCCATAAAATGAAAACCGATGGCAGAGTGGATTAAAAACCAGAATCCAACAATATATTGTTTACAAGAAACACATTTGAAGCAGAGAGGTACATACATATTTACCGCATAAAGAACCAAACTAACAGAAGTCATCTGAATATCTTAATAGATTCAGAAAAAGCATTTGACAATATACACCATATATTTCTATTAAAAATACTAAAGATCATAGAATAAATGGAGTTTTCCTTAAAATAATAAGTAGCATTTATCTAAAACCATCAGCAAGCATTATAACTAATTGGGACAAGCTAGGTATTCCCAATAAGATCAGGGGTGAAGTAAACATATCCGTTATCATCACTATCATTCAATATTGTATTAGAAATGCCAGGTACAGTAGCAAAGAAAAAGAAATTAAATAAATGTAGGTGATGAGAAAAACTAAACTATCATTTTTTGTAGAAGATATGATGGTACACTCACAGAATCTTAGATAATCAACTCAAAAACTAGTTGAAACAATGAACAACTTTAGCAAGATTTCAGAATACAAAATAAATCCACATAAATCATAAGCATTTCTATATTTTACCCCCTTACATGTCCCCCCAAAAAAAAAATCAGCAGTAAGAACTAGAAATAGAAATACCATTTAAAATAGTAATTCAGTTCAAAACATTTGGGAGTGTATCTGCAAGACAAACCTAGGAACTATGTGAACTCAATTACAAAACAAAAGACTTTTCCCATAAAGACTGCCCTAAAAAATTGGACAAATATTTGTTGCTCATGGATAGGCCAAGCCAAAATAATAAAAAGGACAATTGTACCTAAGTTACCTTACATATTCAGTGCCATGCCAATCAAACTATCAGTAAATTATTTTATACATTTAAAAAATATTAACAAAAATTCATATAAAAAACAAGATGTCAAGAATAACAAGAAAAACAATTTTTAAAAAATGTTCAGGAAAGCTATACAGATGTTCACAGAAAATAAAATTTTGATTGAATAAAAATGAAAAAACTTTTGCAGAAACAAATCTAATGCAAATAAAATTAGAAAGGAAGCAGATTAATGGGGAAAATTTGTAGCAAATTTCTCTATTAATGGATATATATGTATATGTATATGTATATATGTATATATATACACACACATATGGAATTGATTCAACTCCATCAGTCTAAGAACCAATTTCCAGTAGATAAATAGCCAAAGGATATGAAGAAGAGATTGGCTTCAAAGGAAGAAATCCCAGCAATCAACAACCATATGATAAAGTGCTCCAAGTTACTAATAATTAGAGAAATACAAATTAAAGTGATTTTTAAGTTCCATTTCCCACCCATCAGACTGGCTGGCAAGGATGAAAAATGAAACCACAACCTTCCACACATAGAGGACTACCAAGAGTGATCAATAGGCAGAAGTTCTGGGGGCTGGAAGTGGACAGAGCTTGAGCTGCTGACAGCTTCTTTCAAATGAATGTGCAAAACCTCAGCCCAGGTGAACACCACAGAAAAGAGGAGATATGTGTTATCATGTTTGTTGGCAGAGCTTGATTCTGCCAAGAGCTGAAAATAAGAAATATATTGGACAAATCAAAAAAAAAAAGAAGATATCATCTCTTAGAATAAACTGATTAAATGACAAAATATACCAAAATTTTCAGAATTCTGGCAAAGCAATCCTTATAAACAATTTATCTTTTCAAATACATTGATGAATTAAAAAAACTGAAAACTTAAAAAAAAAAAAACCTGAAAAAGAAACAGGAGAAAAAACTGCTCATAAAGAAAAATTCTTAAAAGAAAGGAAGAAATGAATAAAATCTGGGCAAAAAATATAGAGAAATAACTATTGATTCCCTTTAAAGAACATCCCAATTGCCAGGATCTTTTTAATAGAAAAAAGGATGAAGATCAGTCAATTAAAACTTAATAAGTACCTACTATATGTCAGATACTGTCCAAAGTACTGAGGATAGAGATAAGGGCAGAATCTAATTCCTACCCCCAAGAAGCTCACAGTCTGAGGGGGAAAGGAAATAATAACAAACAGTCTGCCTATAGGATGAATAGGAAATAATTAACAGAAGGAAAGAATTCAGAATGGTTGGGAAAAGCTTCCTGTAAAAGATTGGATTTTAGTTGGGACTTGAAGAAAGCCAGGGAAGCCAAGAAGCCAAGATAAGGAAGGAGAGCATTCCAGGCTGGAGGAAAGTGAGACAAAATGCTCAAAGCCAGAGATAGAATGTCTTGGTGGTGGAACAGTCAGGAGACTGAAGAATACATGGAAGAGAGGAAGGCGTAAAAAGAATGGAAAGGGATTAGGGTGAATTTATAAATGCCAAACAAAGGATTTTGTATTTGATCCTGGAGGCAATAGGGAGTCATTGAAATTTATAAGTGCTTGTGTGTACATGTGGAAGATGAGGCCAGTAGTGAGGAGAAGTCGGGTTGGTATAGTCAGAATTGTGCTTTAGGATGATCACTGGTGGCTTAATGGAGGATGGATTGGCATGGGGAGAAATCTGAGGTAGATGAAATAAAGGAAAGTATTAGTAGAAACTCTTTTGCCCAGTTTGAGTCCACCAAAACTGAAAAATAGATGAGTATTTACAAAAACATAAAGTACCCAGATTAACAAAACAAAAAGAAATTGAACAAACTATAAACTCACAAAGGTTGAGAAAGGGAAAAAAGGTAATCCAAGAAACAATAGATTAACAAGTGAATTCTAGCACATCTTTAAAGAAAAACTAATTTCAGTTCTACATGAATTATTTCTTAAATTAGGGAAACTCCTGTGAGAAAAAAACAAATTTAAATATAAAAAACCAGAGCAAGAAAAGTGAAAGAAAGAATATGATAGACCATTTTCTCTGAGAATATCAGTACACAAATACAGAATAAAATATTGGCAAAGAAGCTACCAGAACAAATTACAAAGATATTACTGTAGCCATATTCTATTTATGTGAAATCCTAGTCTGGTTCAATATTAAGAAAAATTGCAAATGTAATAAAACCCATTAATTAATAAGCAATAAAACGCACATTTGTATAAAAAATACTGTGTTTATCTTGATTTTAGATGGATACTGTTCTGATTAGCATTTTATTTTTCCAGTTATATATAAATACAATTTTCAGTCATTTTTATAAAAGTATGAGTTCCAAAAATTTCCCCAACTTCATCTCTACCCCTTCTTTTAAAAAGTAAGCAACTTGATATAGGTTATATATGTGCCATTGTATAAAATAAATTTCCATATTAGGTATATTGGAAAAGAAGAAATAGAACAAAAGGAAAAAACACCAAAAAAGAGAAAATATAATGCTTCAATTTCCATTTAGACTTCATCACTTCTTTATCTGTTGGTGGAGACAATTTTTTATCATGAGTCTTGGAATTGTCTTGAAGCTCTATATTGATCATAAGAGTTAAGTTAATGATATTTGGTCATCACAAACTCAATTCACTTTAAATCAATTCATGTAAGTCTAGCCAGCTTTTTCTGAAATCCACCTAATTGTCATTTGTTGTAGCACAATAGTGTTTCATTATATTCATATACCACAATTTGTTCAGTAATTTCCCAACTGAGGGCACCCCTCAATTTCCTATTCTTTGCCACCACAAAAAAGAGTTGCTATAAATATTTTTGAACACAAGCTCCTTTTCTCTTTTTATATGATCTCTTAGGGAAATAGACCTAGTAGTGGTGTTGCTAAATCAAAGGGTATACACAATTGGATTGCTCTTGAGCACAGTTTCAAATTGCTCTCCAGAATGATTGGATCATTCCCTCTTCATCAACAGTGCATCAGTGGTCCAGTTTTCCTACATCATTGCTAACATTTATCATTTTCCTTTTTTGTTATATTAGCTAATGGTGATAGGTGTACATCAGAGTTGTTTTAATTTGTGGTAGTTTAAACAATAGTGATTTAGAGCAGTTTTTCACATGATTAGAGGTAGCTTTGATTTCATTATCTGAAAATAGCCTGCATGTATCCTTTGATCATTTAACAACTGGGGAATGACATACATTCTTTTGAATTTGACTCAGCTCTCTATGTATTTCAGAAATGAGGTCTTTATCAGAGACGCTATAAAAATTGTTTCCTTTATATCTGCCTTTCTTCTAAAGTTGGTTGCATTACTTTTGTTTATGTCAAAACTTTTTTTAATGTAATCAAAATTGCCCATTTTATGTTTTGTAATGCGCCATATGTCATTTGGTCATAAATTCTTCCCTTTAGCAGTAAACTGGAATTTTTTTACAACCAAGGGTTCTGATAAAAGCCTCATTTCTAAAATATATAAAGAATTGACTCAAATTTATAAGAATACAAGCCATTATCCAATTGATAAATGGTTAAAGGATATGAACAGACAATTTTCAGATGAAAAAATTAAAACCATTTCTAGTCATATGAAAAATGCTGTAAATCACTACTGATCAGAGAAATTAAAATCAAGGCAACTCTGAGGTACCACTACACACCTCTCAGATTGGCTAAGGTGACAGAGAATGAAAATGATAAATGTTGGAGTGAATGTGGGAAAGCTGGGACACATACATTTTTGGTGGAGTTGTAAACTGATCCTACTATTCTGGAGAATAATTTGGAACTATGCTCAAAGGCCTATAAAACTGTGCATACCTTTTGATCCAACAGTGTCTCTTCCTGGGCCTGTATACCAAAGAGACCATAAAAGAGGGAAAGGGACCCACATGTGCAAAAATGTTTGTGTCAGGTTTTTTTTTTGTAGTGGCAAGGAATTGGAAACTGAGTGGATACCCATGGCTGAATAAGTTATGGTGTTATTGTTCTATAAGAAATAATCAGCAGGATGGTTTTAGAAAGACCTGGAGAGACTTACATGAACTGATGCTAAGTGAAGTGAGTTGAACCAAGAAAATATTGTACACAGCAACAAGATTATACAATGATCAATTCTCATGGACGTGGCTCTTTTCAACAGTGAGATGATTCAGGCCAATTACAATGATCTTGTGATGGAAAGATATCTGCATTCAGAGAGAGGACTGTGGGAACTGAATGTGGATCACAACATAGTATTTTCACTTTTTATCGTTTGCTAAATTTTGTTTTCTTTCTCATTTTTTTATTTGATTTTTCTTGTGCAGCATGATATGTATAGAAGACTTACACATGTTTAACATATATTGGTTTACTTGCCATCTAGGAGAGGGGGTGGGGGAAAGGAGGGAGAAAAAAATTTGTAACACAAGATTTTGCAAGGGAGAATGTTGAAAATTATCTATGCATGTGTTTTGAAAATAAAAAGTTTTATAAATAAAATTAAATAAATAATTCTTTTAAAAATAAAGAAATTCTCCCCTTCTCTACAGATCTGAGAGGTAAGTAATTTGTTGCTCTGAAAATTTGCATACGGTATTTCCTTTTATATATAAATAGTGTACCCATTTAGACCTTATGTTGGTACAGCAGGTGCAATGTTGACCTATGCCTAGTTTCCGCCAAACTCTTCCAGTTTTACCAGCGGTTTTTGTCAAATAGTAAGTTCTTATACTAGAAGCTTGAGTTTTAGAGTATATCAAATAGTAGATTATTATAGACATTTACTACTGTATCTTGTGTCTGTCTATTTCTTAGCCAGGAGCAGAAAGTTTTAATAATTTCTCCTTCATCATATAGTTTTAGGTCTGGAATAGATAGACCACTTTCCTTTACATTCTTTTTCATTAATTTCCTTGATATTCTTGATTTTCTGATCTTTTAGATGAATTTTGCTATCCTATTTTTGAGCTTTATAAAATAATTTTTGGTAATTTGATTGGTCTGGCCCCACTGAATATAGTAAATTAATTTAGATAGAATTGTCATTTTTATATTGGCTCAGCTTACCTATGAATAATGAATATTCCTTCATTTAAAAAAATCTGATGGAATATTATTGTTCTGTAAGAAAGGACCAGCAGGACGATTTCAGAGAGGCCTGGAGAGACTTACATGAACTGATGCTGAGTGAAATGAGCAGAACCAGGAGATCATTATACATGGCAACAACAATACTATATGACGATCAATTCTGATGGACATGGCTCTCTTCAACAATGAAATGTTTCAAACCAGTTCCAATTGTTCAGTGAAGAAAGCCATATACACCCAGAGAGAAAGATGTGAAATGTGGACCACAATATAACATTTTCATGCTCTCGATTGATGTTTGCTTGCATTGTGTTTCCTTTCTCTGATTTTTCTTTCTTGTAGATACGATTTTTCTTGCACAACAATGTTAAGTGCGGAAATATGTATACACATATTCGATTTGTCAAGTATTTTAACATAATTAACATGTAGTGGACATCCTGCCATCTAGGGGAGGGGTGGGGACTGGGGGTAAAATTTGTAATGGAAAGCTTTGTAAAGATCAGTGCTGAGGAACTACCCATACATATGTTATGCAAATAAAAAAAAAGAAAAAAAATGGTAATCAACCAGAATTAAAACTGGTAATAACACTGGTATTATACTGATAATTATTAAATAATTGGTATTGAAACTATTAAATAAATAAAAAAATAAATTAAAAATAAATAAAAATAAAAACTATTAAAACACTGGTATTTCCAAAGTTCTGTCATTAACCTTGTTCTTTTCTCTTTACAATACCCTGTTCTCTGTATAGAAGAATTGCACATGTTTAACATACTTTAACATAACATTACTTGCTGTCTAGGGGAAGGGATGGAGGGAAGAGAGGTTAAAAATTTGGAACATGGGATTTTGTAAGGATGAATATTGAAAATTATCCATGTATATATATTGGAAATAAAAAGCTTTAATTAAAAAAATAAATAAATAAAATTTTAAAAAAATTTAAAAAAAATCTGACTGTGTGAAAAGTGTTTTGCAACTGTTCATGTTGTTCCTAGGTTTGTCTGGGCAGGCAGACTCTTAAGTGTTTTATATTGTCTATAGTGACAATGGAATTTCTCTATCTCCTCTTGCTATTGGACTTTGTTGGTAATATATAGAAATGCTGATGATTTCTGTGGGTTAATCTGGTATCCTGTAACAGAAGAGGAAATAAATTACTTAAATAGTCTCATTTTAGAAAAAAAAAGGAATTGAACAAGCTATTAATCAACTCTCTAAGAAAAAATCCCCAGGGCAAGATGGATTCCCAAGCGAATTCTACCAAATATTTAAGCAACAATTAACTCCAGTACTATGTAAACTATTTGGAAAATAGGCAAAGAAGGAGTCTTGTCAAATTCTTCTATGACACAAATATGGTACTGCTATCTAAACCAGGAAGAGCCAAAACAGAAAAAAATTATAGATCAATCTTCCTAATGAATATTGATGCAAAAATTTTAAATGAAATATTAGGAAAGAGATTAAAGCAATGTGTCTGCAGGATAATACACTATGAACAAGTGGGATTTATACAGGGAATTCAGGGGAGGTTCACTATCAAGAAAACTATTACCATAATCTACCATATCAATAACAAAACAAACAGAAATCATATGATAATATTAATAGATGCAGAAAAAGCTTCTGACAAAATACAGTACTCATTCCTATTAAAAACACTAGAGAGCATAGGAGTGAAGGGAGTTTTCCTTAAAATAATAAGCAGTATCTATCTAAAACCAACAGCAAGCATTTTTTGTAATGGATAGAAACTGGATGTATTACAAATAAGATCAGGGGTGAAACAAGGATGCCCATTATGACCACTATTCAACATTGTGCTAGAAATGTTGGCTTTAGCAATAAGAAAAGCAAAAAAGAGAAATTAAAGGAATTAGAATAGGCAATGAAGAAATAAAACTATCAGTCTTTGCAGATGATATGATGATATACTTAGAGAATCCTAGAAAATCATCCAAAAAACTACTCAAAACAATTCACAGCTTTATCAAAGTTGCAGGATATAAAATAAAAGCACATGAGTCATCAGCATTTCTATGTATTACCTACAAAGCCCATCAGCAAGAGATAGAAAGAGAAATTCTATTTAAAGTAACTGTAGACAAAATCAAATATTTGGGAGAATACCTGCCAAGACAAACATAAGAACTACAAAACACTTCTCACACAAACAAAGTCAGATCTAAACAACTGGAAAAAACATCAATTGCTCATGGGTAGGCAGAGCTAATATAATAAAAATGACAACTCTGCCTAAATTGGTCTACTTGTTCAGTTCCATACCAATCAAATTGCCAAAAAATTATTTTACCAAACTAGGAAAAATAATAACAAAATTCTTTTGGAAGAACAAAAGGACAGGAATATCAAGGGAATTAATAAAAAAAAATACAAAGGATGGTGGCTGAGCAGTACCAAACCTAAAACTATATTATAAAGCTGCAGTCATCAAAACAATTTGGTGTTAGCTAAGAAATAAAGTGGTGGATCAATGGAATAGATTAGATACACACAACACAATAATCAAGCCTTATAGTAATCTAATATTTGATAAATCTTGAACTAAAGCTTCTGGAATAAAAATTCACTATTTGACAAAAATTGCTGGGAAAACTGGAAAATAATAAGTCAGAAACTCAGCATAGACCTACCTCTCACACCACATATCAAAATAAGGTCAAAATGAGTATATGATTTGGGCGTAAAGAATGATACCATAAACAAATTAGGAGAACAAGGGATAATTTAGCTATCAGATCTTTGGAGAAGAGAGGAATTTATGATGAAAGAAGAACTAGATAATATTATGAAAGGCAAAATGGACAACTTTGATTACATTAAATTAAAAAAAAGTTTTTGTGGGGGCGGAGTCAAGATGGCAGAGTGAAAACGTGACTCTCTGCTTCCTCCTCCAATCTTCTCTCAAACCAACAATAAAATAAGCCTCTGAACTGATCTTCAAGTCAAAGAATTCAGAAATATTTGGACACTGCTCTCTGAAGAACTTCATATCAGGTTTGTCTAACTCGGACAGAGGGATAAACAAGAGGACTCGGGTATAGGCCGGAAGTGAGGGTGGGACTCAGCTCAGCTCATCCTGGCAGAAACTCCAAACTCCAAATTCCAAACACCTGGAGTTTATTTGAGGCACTCAAGACACTCTGCCCTGATTGGGGGCAGGTGTTCTGGCAGACTTGCCTTGTTTAAGGAGTAATCCTGATTTAGTCCTAGCCCCCACCAGCCCAGCACCTTAAGTTAATTCCCTGAATTGCCCCAGGGCAAAGATTTTTTCCGAGCCTTAAAGAGACATCCACACGGTCTAAAAAAAATGAAGAAGCAAAAGAGAGCTCTCACCATAGACAGCTTTTATCAAGAGAAAGAAGTGATGACCCCAGATCCTGAGGTTCCTTTAGACAAAACTCCAAAGGAAGTTTTTAAGGACCATCACTGGTCCCCTTTTCAAAAGGCCTTTCTGGAAGATCGCATAAAGAACCTCATAAGAGAGCTGGAGGATAAATGGGAAAATAAATTGAAATCAGTGCAAGAAGAATACAATATCTTGCAAGAAGGATATGATGCCCTGAAAAAGAGATATGAAAAAGACACCAATTTATTGAAAAATAAAATTAGTGAAGTGGAAAAAGAGTGCAATGAACAAAAAATTCAATTGGCCAGTTACAAAAGGAGCTTAAAAAGGTAACTGAAGAAAACAACACTTTAAAAATAAGAATTGAACAAATGCAAGTGAATGACTCACTTGAATGACTTGAATGAATGACTTGAAGAATCAGTCAAACAAAAACAAAAAAAATGAAAAATTAGAAGAAAATATGAAATATCTCCTAGGAAAAACAACTGACTTGGAAAATAGATCGAGGAGAGACAATCTAAGGATTATTGGACTTCCTGAAAGCCATGATGAAAAAAGAATCTAAGCACTATCTTCCAGGAAATCCTGAAAGAAAACTGCCCTGAGATTGTAGAATCAGAAGGCAAAATCACCATTGAAAGAATTCACCGATCACCTCCTGAAAGAGACCCCAAATTAAAACCCCAAGGAATATCGTGGCTAAATTTCAGGACTACAGCACCAAGGAAAAGATTCTGCTAGCAGCTAGAAAGAAACAATTCAAATAATGAGGATCAATAATTAGAATCACACACGATTTGTCAGCCTCCACATTGAAGGATAGAAGGGCCTGGAACCAGATATTCCGAAGGGCAAAGGAACTTGGATTACAACCAGAAATAACCTATCCAGCTAGAATGAGCATTATCCTCCAGGGAAGAAGATGGTCATTCAATGATATAGGTAAATTTCACCTATTTCTAATGAAAACACCAGATCTGAATAAAAAATTTGACCTCCAAACACAGAAGTCAAGAGAAGCATAAAAAGGTAAAAAGGAAAGGACTCTTGAGAACTTTATTTCTACTATGGGGATACTTAAAGTTTGAGGGTATAATTAACTGGATATTACTTTGATAATATGAAAAAGAAAACTAGAGGGGGAAAGGTTGCCATACTGGGGAAAAGAGGGAAAAAGTGGTAAAATAAGATCTAAAAAAAGGAGGTAAAAACAAGATAAAATCTCTTGAAGAGGCAAAGAAAACCTAATATAATTGAGAGAAAGAGGGGAGGGAGATGAGCATTGTGTAAATCTTACTCTCATCAGGTTGGGCTCTACAAGTGTATATCAGACACTTGATTTCACATAGAAACTTGTCTGTTGCTATAGGGAAGTGGGAGGGAAAGGAGGAAAAAGAAAGGGATAAATTATTAGAAGGGAAAATAGAAGAATCAGGGGAAAGGAGTTAAAAAAAGGGGGAGGGGATCTAAAGGGTGGTGGATTGTTTGGGAGAGGGGGTCATCAAAAGCAAAGTACTGAGGAGGGAGGAAGGGAGAAAGGGGAAAGGAAAGGGGAAAACATAACTTGGGTAAATAAGATGGCAGGAAATAAAAAATTAGTTATTCTAACTGTGAATGTGAATGGGATGAACTCTCCCATAAAGCGGAAGCGGATATCAGACTGGATTAAAAACCAGAATCCCACAATATGTTGTCTACAAGAAACATCTAAAACATAGTGACACATATAGGATGAAGGTAAAAGGCTGAAGCAGAACCTATTATGCTTCAGGTGAACAAAAAAAAAGCAGGGGTAGCAATCCTTATCTCAGATCAAGTAAAAGCCAAGATAGATCTAATCACAAGAGATAAGGAAGGAAACTATATTTTATTAAAGGGTACCAGAAAATAATGTAGCAATATCAATACTAAATATATATGCACCAAGTGCAATAGCATCCAAATTCCTAGGGGAGAAATTAAGAGAGATGCAAGAAGAAATAGACAGCCAAACTATACTAGTGGGGGATCTCAACCTTGCTCTCTCAGAATTAGATAAATCAAACCACAAAATAAACAAGAAAGAAACTGGGAAATAAACCAATTGTTAGAAAAGCTAGGTATGATAGATCTATGGAAAAAGTTGAATGGAGACAGTAGGGAGTTTACTTTTTTCTCAGCAGTCCATGGAACCTATACAAAAATTGACCATGTGTTAGGGCATAAAAACCTCAAAATCAAATGCAGAAAGGCAGAAATAGTAAATGCATCTTTTTCAGATCATGATGCAATAAAAATCACATGCAATATAAGGCCAGGAGAAAATAAACCAAAAGTTAATTGGAAATTAAATAATCTAATCCTGAAGAATGAATGGGTGAAAGAGCAAATCATAGACACAATCAATAATTTCATCCAGGAGAAGGACAATAAGGAGACAACATCCCAAAATTTTTGGGATACGGCTAAAGCCGTTCTAAGGGGCAATTTTATATCTCTAGATACTTACTTGCATAAAATAGAGAAAGAAAAGATCAAGGAATTGGGCTTATTATTAAAAAAAAAACTAGAAAAAGAACAAATTAAAAACCCTCAATTAAATACCAAATTGGAAATTCTAAAAATAAAAGGAGAAATTAATAAAATTGAAAATAAGAAACCTATTGAATTAATAAATAAAACTAAGAGTTGGTTCCATGAAAAAACCAACAAAATAGATAAGCCTTTAGTTAATTTGATAAGAAAAAGGAAAGAGAAAAATCAAATTGTTAGTCTCAAGAATGATAAGGGAGAACTTTCCTCCAATGAAGAGGAAATTAGAGCAATAATTAGGAGTTACTTTGCCCAACTTTATGCCAGTAAATTTGATAATCTAAATGAAATAGAGGAATATCTACAAAAATATAGATTGCCCAGGTTAACAGAAGAGGAGATAAACTATTTAAATAGCCCCATATTAGAAAAAGAAATAGAACAAGCTATTAACCAACTCCCTAAGAAAAAATCTCCAGGGCAAGATGGATTTACATGTGAATTCTACCAAACATTCAAAGAACAATTAATTCCAATACTATACAAATTATTTGAGAAAATAGGGACAGAAGGTATATTGCCAAATTCCTTCTATGAGACCGATATGGTACTGATAGCTAAACCAGGTAGGGTGAAAACAGAGAAAGAAAATTATACATCAATTTCCCTAATGAATATTGATGCAAAAATTTTAAATAAGATATTAGCAATGAGATGACAGAAAGTCATCCCCAGGATAGTACACTATGACC
>JAJPUD010023363.1:0-15400 GCA_023553655.1 Myrmecobius fasciatus
TCTCTCTCTCTCTCTCTCTCTCTCTCTCTCTCTCTCTCTCTCTCTCTGTCTCTCTCTCTTTCTCTTAATTTTTTAAAATTTAATTTAAATTTATTTTAGGTACCTTCTCTCTTAACAGTCTTCTGAAAACATGGTCATAGCATTGATCAGTCTCTCAAAGCCTTTATGGTCTCATTATTATATAATTTGTTCTCTCTTCACTTGGCATGAGTTCATATAAGAGTTTCTCAGAACCTATTCCTTACGCCATGTCTTATAGTTGAATAGTATTTCCTTCCATTCATATATGTTGTGACCTTTGTCATGTAGCTAAAGTAGGTCCCCAAAATGGGACGATCCCAGAGGGAGAAGATAGTAGATATGACATTGGATTTTGGATTAGGAAGAACTGGCTTCAAATACCCCCAGGATACTCACTAGCAGAATGACTCTGGAAAAATTACTTATCCTCTCTGTGTCTCAGTCAGTTCCTTTGTCTCCAAAATGCTTAATGGCTATTGAGGTTCACTCTATGATACAATCTAATCTCTATTGGATTATAATCCAATGCAAGAAAGGAGCTCTTTTTTTTTCTCACCAAGAGGTATAGAGTAACCTTGCCTATTGGCCCATCTGGCATCATATGGCTTTACCAGCAATCCCTGTCTCTCCAAAGGTTGTTCAGCACCTGGGTCCTTGCCTCCAATGTCCAGGGGGATTTATATTTCCCCTTCTCCAGCCCCCAGACCTCAGCAAGGTCAGGGACATGTACAAAAGCTAAGGGATGACTCTGTTCATGTCAATAGCACTGATTGCTTTGGGGGGAGAGAGGGAAAGGAAGAAAGGAGTCCTCGGTTAAATGGGATCGAGATAGCGTATCAAACAAGTAAATTGATTTGGCAATCAGCTGCTTCCGAGTCTCAGTTCTGTTACCACCTACTGCTTTGAGACATTAAGGTAATCTGGCAAGACACAGTGTTTCTCTACGAGTTGTAGGGAGGGGTCCAGGGGAACGGGGGACGTAATTAAAGATGCCCTTACATGTTGTGGAGAAGGCCCATTAGCCCTGTTCTTCTTTCCCACGCCTCTGTGTCCCTGTGTTATGGCCAAAGTGCTTGATGCCTATTGAGGAAGTAGGAGGAAGCAGGCTGAGAGAATCCTTCCAATTCCTTGTCACCCTGGCCATTTGCCAGAAGAGCTCCAGAGACCAGGAACTGCAGAAGCTTTGTAACTCGCACCCTAAAGCCAGGCTGTTCTGATTGGTGAGATATTTTCATCCTCAACATTAACATCCATTTTCTTTTTTTTTCTTTTAATTTTAATTTTTCCCCAGTTACACATAAAAACAATTTTTAATATTCTTTAATTTTTTTTAAGTTTCAAATTCTCTCCCTTGAGAAGGCAAGCAATTTGATATGTTAACATAGATTTACTAAGAGACTATTTGCAGGTATTGTGCTAAATAAATCCTGGGATCACAAAGAAAAAGCGAAAATCAGTCCCTGCCCTCAAGGAGCTTCCATTCTAATGGAGGAGACAACATACAAACAACTATACAAGATATTTAAGAGTATAAGATGGGGCAGCTAGATGGTGCAGTGGTTAGAACACCAGCCCTGAAGTCAGGAGGACCTGAATTCAAATCTAGTATCAGACACTTAACATTCCCTAGCTGTGTGACTCTGGGCAAGTCACTTAATCCCAATTGCCTCAGCAAAAAGCAAAAGAGAGACAGAGAGAGAGAGAGAGAGAGAGAGAGGGAGACAGAGAGAGAGAGAGAGAGAGAGAGTATAAGAGGAGGGTAGTCTTAGAGGGAAGGGACTTAGCAAGAGAGACCAGATGTGAAGAAGGTGGGATCTGGGGAGAATGGTGAGGGAAGCTAGGGAAGCCATGAGGCTGAGGTGAGCAGGGTGAACATTGTAGGTGTGGAACATATCCAGGACAAAGACATGGAGTGAGGGGATGGGATGTCATGTGGGGGGAGCAACAAGGAAGGCAATGTTGGATATTAGCACACACAGAGGGAAGTAAGGGGGAATCTCTCTTTTTTTAAATGCTTTTTCTGCATCTATTGAGATAAACATATGTTTTTTGTTAATTTCGTTATTGATATAGTCAATAGTTTTCTTAATATTGAGCCCTCCCTGCATTCCTGGTATAATAAAGGGGAATCTCTAGGAGAGATGCATTGTGAAAATTGAAATAAGATTTGGCCACAGACTGACTAAGTGAGGTGAGTGAAAGTGAGAAGTAAGAAGATTGTGAGCCTGAGGGATTGGGAGGATGGTAGTGCCCTCAGTGTAAGGGAAAGTTCAGAAGAGGAGAGTGTTTGGCAGAGGGCTAATGAAATCCCTTTTGGAGGTATTGTGCTTAAGATGTTGCGGGAACATCCAGTTGTCCAGTAGGTGATAGGTGATTCCAGCCTGGAGGATAGCAGAGTCGCTGGAGGAATAGATCTGAGACCGGTTGAATAGAGATGATGATTAGATACATGGGAGTTGATGAGATCACAGATCAGACAGTATAAAACAGAAGTGTCATTGCATGTAGCCTGCAACCTTCAGAGGGATGCTGAGGCAGATTAAATCAGAATTGGGAAATATTTCACAAAATAAATAAAAATAACAATAGAATATAGACAATGTTAATATGTGATTTCATAAGTCGTCTGCCCTTCAGGGATCTTTATGGAAGGTTTAGTGGTGCCATTTCTATTTAAGTGTGATACCAAAACAGTGTTCAGGGAAGACCTTTGGAGGATCTCCATGGCTAGTGACCATAAATCAGAGGAAAATCCAACAAATAACTGAGTGGTCAGTTGGATAAAAGGAGGAGTGAGAGAGTAACGTCATGAAAAGATAAAGAAGAGAGAGTGTTCAGGATTGTAGACACCTTTCTCTAGTTTAGCCATGAAAAGGAGGAAAGATGGAACATCCTGGCCATTGAGGAAGGTTGGATCAAGATCTCACTATGTCAAGGCTTTTGTGGTCCTGAAGATGATCCCAGTCATCTTCCCAGTTACTTCCTCTTCTTCATGCTCTTGGGTACTGTAATCAAATCGACATTACTATTGCTCCTGGAAAAAAGCCTCTTAGCCAACTGCCCTGAAGAGCCACTTACCATTGCTGTGGCTCCTCTGCCTCAACTGTGTTCCTTGGTTACCACTGCCCTCGATGTGTTACCTCTCCCTAAATGGATTGTAAGCCTCTCATAGGCAGAGACTGCCTCATTTTTTGATCTTGTATCTCCAGCTCTTAGCACAGTGCCCACTTAAACGCTTTCTCATTCACTCACCCATTCATTCAGCTCTTGGATTCTGTGATAAGGTTTCTCCTCCATGACCTGTAAGTTCTCTAGCATCAACTTGTAGGCATAGGATTTGCAAGTTTAGGGAAGAGATGGAATGGGGAAAGTTGGGCAATGCTAGAGAAAACTGGAGGAGAGCCCAAGGTTCAGACCTTCAGCCTCCCCAGAAGGCAATAGACTGCCCAGGAAAAGGGGTATTGGGGTCCACTGAATAGATATGGTCTTAGACAAGTGTGAATTCAGAGTGTTTGTCAATCCTGGGCATCAGTCTTGGGGCAGAGGAAGAAGGAAGGGGAAGAAGGAGAAGGCAAAACCCATTTTGAGCTGTTAGCTTATTACTTGAAGGATCATGCATAAATCTTTGGTATTTGTGGTCCTTCCATGACCTCCATCATTTACTCTCTAATGACTGTCCGGTCTGAACATTTATCTGCCAGCTGGAGGCTGACCTCCAGATCTCTACCTTTTCTGGAGATATCACAGATCCCTCCTCGATCCTAACTCCCCAAATCATGATTCTCTGGGTAACGATTGATTTGGCTATTGCTCTCCAAGGTCCTCTAGGCCTTGCTGTATGTATTGTTGCTTTCCCTGTCTAAAAACTATCTGGTTTTTCTGTCTACCATATATGAAACATGCACTTGAACTCTCTTTAAATGTTTCTCCTTCCTCTGTAGAACGTGAGCTCTTTGAGTATATGAAGAGTCTTATTTTCCATCTGGCTCTCAGAATTTAGCAAAGTGCTTGGTACAAGTATTAATTAATTAAATTAATTAATTAAAGTATTACTAAATGCTTTTGTGAGGCAACTAGGTGGTATTATTATATTGGAATCAAGAAGACTTGAATTCTAATCCCATCTCAGACTATGTTACCTTACACAGGTTGATTAACCTGTCACCCTCAGTTTTCATATCTAGAAAATGGGGACAAAAGTGGTATCTATCTCATAATTTGTTGTGATGCTCAAGTGAGATAATATGTACACACCTTAAAGTGCTACATAAATATTAACTATTATTATTATTATCATCAAATGAGATAATATAATTATCAAGTAGGGCTCTCTTCCATGCTTGAAATGCTTTTCTTTTTTGGAACCCCTTCTTGCTCTCAAGGCTCAGCTCAAGTAGAGCTCCCTCAGCTATCTGGTCTGCAACCTCAGCAGGTACCCCACAGTGAGCTTAAGGGATTGGGATCTCTGCAGCTAGACCTGGGGGCCTAAAGCTGAAAATTCTAACCAGAACACTGGTTAACAGAACCTGGGAGTGCCTGGCCAAGAGCTAGAAGGGGTCAAGGGAACAGGTGAGTTTAAGGACCTATATCCTTTTCCTGGATGGGCCCCTGTAACGGGAGGACTTGCCCCCCCTCCCTCCTGCCAACCTTGGACATCGTTACAGCCCCCTTCTAGCAATCAAATGGAACCAGGAGAAAGTAAAGGAAAATCAATTTGCACCAATTGAAAGGTCAGACTTTGGTTGCCCCATGACTTGAGTCTTCCCCACAACCCAGGATTCTGGTTCATGAAAGAGTGCTGGCCATTTTGGGTCATTTAACTTTTTTCTTCCTCTCTTTCCCTTTGCTTCTATTGTGGATAATGGGCAGGTTTGACACTCCCTTTGCTTTGCTGACATCAGTTCCCCAATGTTTCAGCTACCCTCCCCCAGCTTCTCTCTTTGGGAGAAGAAGAGAGAGCTCTGTGTGTGGTAGGGCAGAGCTGAAGGGAATTCCAATCTAGAGAAAAAGCATGGTGGGCTGAAGGCTCTAGTTTTCTTTTGGAAACTGTCCAGGAAGGTTTCTTTCATGATTACCGTTCCCTACCCTCTCTCCTATGGGCCCTTGAAACCTCTGTCTCTCATCCTTATCTCCATCTTTTCTTCTGTGAGAAGATCAGGGTATACACCAGACTGGAGGGGAGTGCTATAGGAAAAAAGGAGATATCTATGGGAGTATGTGAAGAGGATAGAAATGATAAGATTTAGACTGAATATGTGGGGTGAGTGAGAATGAAGAGGTTGTGGGTCTGAGAGACTTTGGTCACTTAAAAAAAAGATAAAAAAATTAAAAAAAAATCAGATCCAAGGATTTAGACCCAAAAAGAAGCTTAGAGACAATATAGTCCCATTCTCTATCTCTTCTCCCACTTTTCAGATCAGGAAATTGAGGTCCAGAGTGGTTCAAGATATTACAGGTACGATCAAAGCTGGGATTTGAATCCATACACTTTTATTTCAAATAGTCACAGACTAAGTGGAGTAAGCTCCAGCTTCTCTACCCCCAGCCACCTCAATGTCTTTGTAATTTTGGATATGATTCCTCTGTCTCCATGCATGCAGACTGACTTCTCAGTCCCTGCCTTAGTAAAGATGGGGGAGAGAGATACTACTGACAAGCATCAGGAACCTTGGGGGGGCACCAGCTCTGGGGCTAGAGATGACTCCAACTGGGCTGGCCTTCCCCAGGGCTTCAAATCTTCCCTGATCTCTTTCAAGACTCACCCTACATCCTACCATCTTCCAGGCAACCTTCACTCCTAGTCCCTTCCTTTAAAGAGTACCTTCCATTTTCTCTATCTATATCTTGTACGTATCTCGTTTTTGACATGCTATCTCCCCCATTAGAGCATAAACCCCTCGAGGGCAGGGTCTGTATTTTTGCCTTTCTTGGTACACTCAAGCGCATGATCTGTGACCACTTGCTCACTGACCACCGCTGGTTGTGTTTGAAATCCCAGAGTTCCTCTCGGTGCCAGACACCTGGGAAACCCTTCCTCGACGTCTGGCTACGTGCTCCAGGAATCACGGCCACCCCGTTTGCCTGAGATGACCTCCAGGACTGATGACACTTGGGGAGGATGCGGCAGTCTCGCTACAGACGAGGCTGTCGACGGGAAAACAAAAACAAAACCAGACCTGCCAATTTGGGCGTTCATTTGCATAGTCGCTGTTTGTTGTCAAATGCAGGGGGATTGTTTTCCTGCCCCGGAGCCCTTCCCTCCCGGATGTGCTCTCGATTCTTCTCGGGCCCAAATCGAGCTCCAGCCTCGGAGTCTCCCCACTTTCCCCCCTTCACCCCCTAGTCCTAGGAGGTTTGTGTGTGTGTGTATGGTGGGGGGTCAGAACCCAGCTTCTTTTGGGTCCCCCGGCCCTCGCTCCCAGCCCTACCCTCCTTCTGCATTAGCGCTTAAGCTATGCAAATAACTAACGGGAGGGAGGCCGTTTAAAGTATTTAGACTAAATGAAAAAAGGCTTTCATCAGTGCTAATGAGCCATTCAGGATGCCTCCCTAGTGAATTCACTCTCTCCTTGCCTCCCTGCTCTGGTTCTCTCTCTCTCTCTCTCTCTCTCTCTCTCTCTCTCTCTCTCTCTCTCCCTCCCCCAATATACCTTTTCTCCCCCCCAGCGCAGCAGCAGGCACTCCTGGGGAGTGCACCACTGGGGAGGGTGGATGTCCCCCCCCCCAACTCCCGCTAAGAGGAGTCCCTCCACACCTGAAGTGCCCCGGCTTCTGTTCCCACCCTCAATATTTTTCTCCAGGGGGTTGTGTAGACACACTCTCACTGCTATGTATGTCACCATCTGAGCTGAGCTGAGAGAAAGAGAAAGTCAGTGGGAGATAAAGCAAGTTTCCCCACTTAAATCCGGACTGGAGGCCTGAATGACCTTGGATAAGTCCTTTACGTACAACATGACAAGATTGGGTTAGAATGATGTCTAAACTGAAAAAAAAAAAAAAATCCCAGGATTCTTTGAGACTGCGGTGTAGTGGAAGGAAGTGTCAATCTGGGATTTGGTTCAGTCTCTTAACTATGGGTGTAACTGTGGGCTAGTCCCTTTCTCCAGTCTTCAGTTTACTGTTCATTACCAACCTCTCCCAAGTAGTGGGGAGGGAGGAACAACTCTGGAGCTTTAGAACTTTGGGAAGCTGCACTTGGTGGAGTGGGATGTCAAAATCCTGGGTTCAAATCCTGTTTCCAACACTTCCTAGCTGTGTGTTCCTGGGAAAGTCATTTCATTTTGAGCCCTCGTTCAATTGTTTCACTCATGTCTGGCTCTTTGTGATCTCATTTGGGGGGTTTCTTGACAAAGGTACTGGAGCGGTTTTCCATTTCCTTCTCTAGCTCATTTGATAGACAAGGACACTGAGATAAATTGAGTAAAGTGATTTGCCCAGGCTCTCACAGCTAGCAAGTGTCTGAGGCTAGATTTGAACTCAGGTCTTCACGATTCCCTACCCCATGTTTTATCCACTGTGCCACCATGATTCTTCCCATTTTGCAGAGAGAGAGAAAAGAAAGAAAGCTTAAATGACTTATAAATGGTTAAATAGCTAATAAGTAGTGAAAATGGGTTGTTAGCCCTTCTCTCCAGTGCTGGTCCAGTGTTTAGGCTTCTTAGTAAGCCAGAAGTTGAGGCAGTATCTGAGCCTAAGAATTGCTTTGGGAATCAGAACAAGAATAGCTGGGGACAGAAAGACAGAGCTAGAAACTTGCCAAGAGGATCAAGCCCAGGGAGCCTCAGAGTGGGGGGACAATGCTCTTGCTCCCCGCCCTTCCCCCACCTCCAGCCCTTTCCTGGCTGTCTGAATCTGAGAGGTTAAGCTGGCCAAGCACAGTGAGAATGAGATTTTAATGGGATCCATTTATTATCCCATAAAAGTTAATGAGTTTATCCAGGAGGTGCCCCGGCCCCTTTCAAGTTTTAATAGGGGATTAGTGCTGTGCCTGGCCCCAAAGACCTACATTAACCCCCCCCCCCCCAGACCCATCTTCTTCAAGAACTAGTGGGCAATGAAGAAGAGTTATTCCCATGGGCTCAAGGCTTCTGATGCTGGTTGACCATTCCCTTGGGCCATCTGCCCCTTCTATGTCACCCTCTCATCTCCTTGGTACATCCCAACCTTGGCCCTAGGAGTAAGGCTGCCTGGGGTCAAGTCTGAAATGTTTGCAACGGAAGCTCAAACCATCTATCCCCCAGCCTCAGTCCCACCCCATCTAGAACTAGAACAGTACTGGGTGGTTCATAGAGAACATCCCCTAACTATTGCACCCTTGTGCCTGAGGACCTATAATTATTGCAGGCTTTAACCTGGCATAATGAAAATAATGAATCTCTATAAAGTTTTATATTTGTTGAAGTCTTTTAGTTCCCATTAGCTCATTTGGTCCTAACAATAACCTAATTAGGTAAGTAGCTAATGGTGGAAGTGCTGTGAGATGACCAGTTACTAGGTTGCACTGGGAAGGCAGTGCTGAGGTCAAATTCTCCACTCTGTTATATATTACCTTTAGGACTTTGGGCAAATCCCTTGGGGCTTGGACCAGACTACTTTTAATTAGGTCCTAAATTTGGCAGATTAGGGAAACTAAGGCTGAGAGATCCTTTTAAAATCACACATTTTATTCTGCAGAACTGCTGCTTAAAGTAAAATTTCATAAATTTAGAGCTAGAGAGTTCAGAAGTCATCCACTTTAACCCCTTATTTGACATGGGAACCACCTAGCACTGAGTAGTGAAGGGGGAGGGGTTGGAACCCCCATTCTATGACTCAGAATCCAATGCTCTCTCCTTTGTACTGTGCAGCCTTTAAGATTCTTACCCACAATTGCTACCACAGAATCCTGCATGGCTCAGTTCAGCTTGGTTCCAGGCAGCTGGTAAGGCTGGCACCAAAGAGGCATCTCTCTTTCCTTTCTCCCTGACAGTCAGGCTCCCTGGCTGGCAGGCTGTAAAAATGAATTCCCACTTTCAATGGGCATTCTGTTCTTGGGCCAAATAGGGAAATAGGTTAGAGTGCCAACTCTGCCCCCTCAGGTGCCATCCTACTCTGGCTTGGGTACCTCCATGGCTCCCGTGAGCAGCACTGAGCCAGAAATGGCTAGGATAGAGGAATGTGGACATAAATCAGGGGATCACACTCAGCTCTTGGTTCAATACCAAGACAGGACATATTGGGACAAGGATATACTGGAGAGGCCCTTCAGTCAGGTTGATTTGCGCCCTGCATCTACCTGCCCATCTCTGTGCCCTTATTCACGAGCTATAGTCTCCTTTTGTGGAACAATCTGTCTACCCACTGGCCTTTTAAAAAGCATTGTGACCTCAACTAAAGTATTACCTACTCAGTTCTCAGTGGAAAATGTCCTCCTGAGATGGAAGGGTCTTATCTAAGGTCACAGAGTGAGTTACAGACAGAGGAGATACTAACACAGCAATTCCTAACCGCAAGTCTATAAACAGTTTTAAAATAATTATATTTTGATATAATTAGTTTTCTATGACATTCTATGTCTTTAAAACCATCATTCTGAGAAGAGGTCCATACATAGGATTCCTCAGCCGGAGAATTGAATCCATAACACAAAAAAGGTCAAGACTTCCTTAGAGAGTCTTCTGGGCTGCAGGGACTCCTAGCCCAAGAATTGGATTCAAATTCAGGCACTTAAACATAATAGTTATAAGACTGTGGGCAAGTCACCTCTTTAAACCCCAGTTTCCTCAACTGTTTAATAGGGATAATAGAATGTGGGTAGGATTATAAATAGCTCTAAATTTGGAAAGGGGTCAGAAAAAGAAACTGAGGCATTAACTTGCACAGTCACATAAATGGGGGTTCTATTTCCTATGCTTATCTTCCTTATAAGCCTTAATTGGCTTATGTTGGCTATTATAGAAAGTCGTCATTGTTATTATTATTATCCTTTTAAGGTCTGTCCAAAAATCCTCATCCCTCCAGGGAATCATAACAGTTCCTCTCAGTCTAGTGACATCTCCCTCCCCGCCCCCCCCATGATTTCCTACATTTTATGTTGTCTCTGCCATTCATTTAGAACTGAGCATATAGATGACCTTGTTCTACAAGTTATCTTTTTCTTCATGTGTGTGACATTTATTCCCCCAATTAGATCTTGGAAAGCCAGATCTCTGTTATCCTCACAACACCTGGTCCAGTGCCTCGAACGCATGAGGAATTAGAATCATCTGTTATTCCCTACCCTTGTCCTTGCCCTTCTTTCCCTGTTGAATTTCTACCCATCTTTCAAAATGCCTTCCTTCCTCTAGGAAGGGATTATCCAGCTGGTAATGACCTTCCTTTGCAGGTCCCAATTGCCTTTTTCTCTGTGTCTCTAGTGTTTTCAGATCTACGCAATACAGATATGCACTAGAGGTAATCTAGCCTAGTCTTTCTCATTTTACAGAGGAGGAAACTGTTCAGTCATATTTAATCGTTTCCCACTCTTGGTAAGCTCATTTGGGATTTTCTTGGCAAAGATACTGGAATGGTTTGCCATTTCTTTCTGCAGCTCATTTTACAGATGAGGAAACTGAGGTAAACAAGGTTAAGTGGCTTGTCCACTTATCTCCTTTGAATCAGGATTTGTGTCTTTCTAGCACCTGATACAGTGATCTGCATAGAGTAGGCACTTAATAAATGAATGCTGTTTTGTGTCAAGGGGCAGCTACTTGGCACAGTGGATTAGGGCACTGGGTTTGAAATTAGGAAGATTTATCTTCCTGAGTTCAAATTTGACCTCAAACACTTACTAAACTGTGGGACCCAAATGTTTGCCTCAGTTTCCTCATCTATAAAATGATCTGGAGAAAGAAATGACAAACCACTCCAATATTTTTGCCAAGAAAACCCCAAACAGGGTCCCGAAGAATCTGGCATGACTGAAAAAATAACTCAGCAACAACAAAAATGTTGTGTTGTGTTAATATTACCAAGCTCAAACACAGTGTTAGGGTGGACCTCAGATCTGAGTCAGAGGAAGTCATAGGTCACAGGTTCTAGAGCTGGAAGGACCTTGGCAGTCATGTGGTCCAACTCATTCACTTTACAGAGCAGGAATTGAGGAGGAAAGGGATCAGCCCATGGTTATACAGATTTAGTGAAGGATCATGAAAGAAGCAGAAATGGGTAAAAAAGTGGGAGTAGGAAACCGAGTCACTGAGGAGCGGGACTGGAAGTTAGTCTTTCCATCCTAGAACTATCACAATCTCGTGAGTCCCAGGTTAACTTTCATTCTTTTCCCCATAGGTCCTTCTGGAGGCCGAGACCATCATGAGGACAGATGGGACCCTTGAATGTTGCCTCTTGGAGTCCTGGCCCAAGGCCATCAGGGGCAGATGGGAAGTTGCCATCAGATAGACTTCAGAGGACAAGGCTGGCTATTGTTGGCAAATCACCAGATCTGGGATTTGCCACTTAGAAGAACAAACAGTGGTGCATTTCTGTTGATTTGAGCCCAATCTACCATGGGAGGACCTAGGGGTGGGGGTGGGGAGGATCCTTTCTGCTTCTCTTTTTGGGCTGTGGTCCTTCCTCTGGGCATCTCTTGCTTACTTATCTCCAGGCAACAAGGAAAGGGATAAAGTCAAATAAAAATTAACAGTATTTTATGAACAGTAACTATTGTAGGTTAACAGAGTAAGAATGGAATCATAGAATATTAGGGTTAGAAGGACTGGAGGTAATCTAACCCAGCCCCTTTCTCATTTTACAGAGGAGGTAATTGTTCATATTTAATCATGTCCCACTCTTGGTAATCTCATTTGGAATTTCCTTGGCAAAGATACTGGAATGGTTTGCCATTTCCTTCTCCAGCTCATTTTACAGATAAGGAAACTGAGGGAAACAGGATGAAATGATTTGCTAAGGGTCACACAAGCAAGTGTCTGAGTCTAGATTTGAACTCAAGAAGATGGGTCTGGCACTCTCTGCTCTAAGGTACCAGAGAACAGAAGGAACCCACTCAATTAATGGCAGGGCTTGAATTAGCTGGAACCTGGGCTCCAAGGCTGTTTCTACACACCCTGCTGCCAATGCCAGCCAATTCCATTTAATTCTGTAATCATCAATCACAAGGCACCTCTCTAGGCATTGGGGATACAAGCATTGCCAGGATACAGATCTTGCTCTCGAGGAGGTTACAGTCTAAACATCCGGGGAGGTGGAGAAGAGAGAAGGAAGTAGAAAGCAGGCGTTGTATAGTGCTAAATCTATGGTTCCCAAGGCTACTAATCTTGTCTCTGATGACTGAACAAGCATGACTTTGGAACTCTTTTGACCTCAATCTGTTCAATGAAAAGGTTAGACTGGATGATCTCTGAGTTTCCTTCTCGCTCTAGACCTGTGATCTCTGAACTAGAAAACAAAGTGGAATAAGAAAAGTACAGGCAAGAGCAGAAGAAATAGGAGGAGCAGAGATCACTTTCAGATAGATGGGTCAGGGAGAAGCTTCATGGAGGAAGTGGAACCAGATTGGGGACTTGGACAGAGATGGAGGTAGTGATGGTGTGCCCATATTTGGGATCAGACAGTGACTGAGCAAAGGCATTGAGTTGAGAATGGTTGAAGGAGAAGCATCCTTCTTACCCTCCCCAATCCCTCCAGAATCAAGGGCAGAGAAGGGGCACCCCACTGTAGTACCTATATTCTGACACCCAGCTCCAAGAAGGGACCTGGCTCCTTAGGACACCTTTGAGACGTGTATGTTGGGAGTGGGGAGATGGCACTAGGGCACCCAAAGAAGACTTCTTAGCTGTGTTCTAGATGGTTTTTGGGTGGGTGGAACAGCATCTGCTTTGGAGTTCAGCCTGGAGAACCCAATCTTTCCAGCTTTGAAACAGCTAGAATCTGGCTCTCCCTTCCCAGAGTTCAATTGTGTGCTTTAGGAAAGGAGAGTCTTCTGAGACCACAATAGCTAATATTCATAAGTTAGTGCTTTCCAAGAACTATCTCCTTAGGTGCTATTATTATTTCTATTTTGCAGATGAGAAACCTGAGGCAGATTATTAAGTGACTTGCCAAGGGTCACACAGCTGGTAAGCGGCTGAGCTCAGTTAATTACCTAATTGCCTAACTTTCTCATTTAGAGAATGTGCTAAGTTGTTAAGAGTGGAGGCACACTCCCAGCAAAGGGTATTTATTGGGTGGGTGGGCACATTTAAGAATCATCACTGGAAGTGATCTCAGAGATCGTCAGGTTTAACAGTCATTCTACAGAAAGGGAAACTGAGGTCCAGAAAGATAGATTCAGAGGATCATTGATTTTGAATTGGAAGGGACCTCAGGGGCCATTTAGGACAAACCTCTCATTTTATTGGTGACCCAGAGAGGTTACAGACCTACTTGTTTAATGATTTACAAATAGTAATGGCAGAACAGAGATTTGAGACTAAATTCAGCCTCCAAGTCCACACAGTCTATCCCCACTCTTTCCATTTTCTCTCTCCTTGTTTCCCATCACTGTTTCTTTCCTATCTGTCCTTACCAAAGGGTTAATGACACTTGGGGGTCCTGGGGGTGCATGGGGGAGTTGGGAGGGGAGAAGGAAAAGGACCTGCAGAAGGTCCCCCTGCAGAGATTCTTCTGGGTCAAGGTTGATCCTCTTTTAAAATGTAAATATCTTGGAGGGTTAAAGCCTATAGGCCATTTACACCTCAGTGTGAATAATTTGAATCTGAGAATTAGCCTGATTTCCTTCCAGCAGTTTGGCACTGAGTGAACCCGAGCTTTGATTGGATAGTTGAGGAGGGAGGAGTCACTTTGGAAGGCAGGGGGCACTTCTGTGGAAAGCCTAGCCACAGTGGGGGAGGCAGGAGATCTTCTGAAGCTGGAAGCAGCGGGGAGTAGGAGGCGGGGAGCTCTCTCCACCTTCTTCAGAATTTTTCCCCAGAGTCTCTGTGTATTTCTGGGCTACTCAAATACATCATCCAGGCTGTCTGTGACTCTTGGGCCATGGCTGCCCAGGATGTCCACTTCAGAAGTTCTGCTTGTAGAATGATGGTCAAGGGAGGCTCTGACCAGTCATTCTCCCTCCTCTCCCCCTTTTCCCAACCCCATTCTTGGGGAGATATCTGGAGTCAGAGGCTTTGAGTTCTAATCTTGGCCTGTATGACCTTCTGAGCTTCAGTTTGCTCAACTAGAGGGACTCTGAAGCCTCTTTCATCTCATAAAATCTGTGATTCTATGACCTCCAAAGACCTGCCACTCCAGTTCCTCTAATCCCACCCCCAGCCCAGTGCCAGAAATTCCAGCCCCTTTTATCTTCTTCACATCTCCCTAACTCCAGGGGTTTTTAACCCCTTGAGTCCAGGAACTTAAAAAAAAAATTTGATAATTGTATTTCAGTAAAATTGATTTCTTTTGTAATCCTGTGTATTTTGTTTTATGCCCTTAAAAAGTATTCTTAGAAGGGGGTCTACAGACTTCACCAGGCTGCTACTAAAGGGGTTCAGAACACCAAAAATGATGAGGAGCTCCCTCCAAACCTCTTTGCCATAGTGAGAGGGCTATAGAAATGTGAGCTGTTGTTGACACACAGCTTTCTGGCTCTTCTCCCCAAGCAGCTATATTCTGCTATATATGTTCTGCAGGAGAGAGAAAGGATGTATATAATTAAATCCATGGATGCATGTAGGCTCACACCTGGATACCCACGTGAATGCACACAAAGGCAGTGTTCTACACTGGAAAGGAAGATGATTCTGGAGTCGCAAGATCCAGGTTTGAATCTTGCCTCTGATATTTGTTCCTTTCCTAATCTGATTCTGGGCACGTCACAATCCCCCTGTTCTCCATTTCTTCATCTATAAAATGAGAGGGGCTCACTGAACTCTTAATCCATGCTTCAATATGAATATATAGACATCCATACATGCACATACACATATATGGAGGCTTGGAAAAAAGCCAGTCTGAAAGTTAGGAGGATCTAGATTTGAGTCTCGAGGCAACCCTCTAAGACTGTAAGTAACCTAGGTTTCAGGCTGGAACACAGCCTACATAGGAGAAGAGAGCGTTGTGGCCTGTATTCCTAGAAAGAGTTTCTTGTCTTATACTAATACTAATTAAAGAATAAGTTCAGGCCCTATTCCAATATACATGCACATGAAGAGAAACATGTGACAGGAGAAGAGGACATTTACCCTTTAGAGGAGGTTCCAACAATCTAGAGGATACCCAGTACATTGCTTCTTGCTTCTCTCTTTCTCTGTCTCTCTCTCTGTCTCCCTGTCTCTGTGTCTCTTCCCTTTTCTCTGTGTGTCTCTTCCCTTCTCTCTCTCTCTCTCTCTCTCTCTCTCTCTCTCTCTCTCTCTCTCTCTCTCTC
>JAJPUD010023364.1:0-20091 GCA_023553655.1 Myrmecobius fasciatus
TTTTTGCATCAATATTCATTAGGGAAAATGGTCTATAGTTTTCTTTCACTGTTTTCACCCTACCTGGTTTAGCTATCAGCACCATATCTGTATCATACAAGGAATTTGGTAGTACACCTTTTTTCCCTATTTTTTCAAATACTTTATATAGTATCGGAATTAATTGTTCTTTAAATGTTTGGTAGAATTCACATGTAAATCCATCTGGCCCTGGAGATTTTTTCTTAGGGAGTTGGTTAATAGCTTGTTCTATTTCTTTTTCTAATACGGGGCTATTTAAATAATTTATATCCTCTTCTGTTAATCTCGGCAATCTATATTTTTGTAGATATTCCTCTATTTCATTTAGATTATCAAATTTATTTGCATAAATTGAGCAAAGTAACTCCTAATTATTACTCTAATTTCCTCTTCATTGGCGGAAAGTTCTCCCTTATCATTTTTAGACTAACAATTTGATTTTCCTCTTTTCTTTTTCTAATCAAATTAACTAAAGGCTTATCTATTTTTTTTTATAAAACCAACTCTTAGTTTTATTTATTAATTCAATAGTTTTCTTATTTTAAATTTTATTAATCTTTCCTTTTATTTTCAGAATTTCCAAATTGGTATTTAATTGAGGGTTTTTAATTTGCTCTTTTTCTAGCTTTTTTTAATTGTAAGCCCAATTCATTGATCTTCTCTTTCTCTATTTTATGCAAGTAAGCATCTAGAGATATAAAATTGCCCGTTATAACCGCTTTGGCCATATCCCACAAATTTTGTTGTCTCATTATTGTCATTCTGGATAAAAGCATCGATTGTGTCTATGATTTGCTCTTTCACCCATTCATTCTTCAGGATTAGATTATTTAATTTCCAATTAACTTTTGGTCTGTTTTCTCCTGGTCTTATATTACATGTGAGTGTTATTGCATCATGATCTGAAAAGGATGTATTTACTATTTCTGCTTTTCTGAATTTGATTTTGAGGTTTTTATGCCCTAACATATGATCAATTTTCATATAAGTTCCATGAACCCCCTGAGAAAAAAGTATACTCCCTTCTATCACCATTCAATTTCCTCCAGAAATCTATCATACCTAACTTTTCTAACATTTTGTTTACTTCTCTAACTTCTTTCTTATTTATTTTGTGATTTGATTGATCTAATTCTGAGAGAGCAAGGTTGAGATTCCCCACTAGTATAGTTTTGCTGTCTATTTCTCCTTGCATCACTGTTAGTTTTTCCTCTAGGAATTTGGATGCTATACCACTTGGTGCATATGTTTAATATTGCTACGGCTTCATTGTCTATGGTACCCTTTGGTAAAATATAGTTTCCTTCCTTATCTCTTTTAATTAGATCTATTTTGATTTTTACTTGGTCTGAGATAAGGCTTGCTACCCCTGAATTTGTTTTTGTTCACCTGAAGCATAAAAAATTCTGCTCCAGCCCTTAACCTTCATTCTGTATGTGTCTCTGTGTTTTAGATATGTTTCTTGTAAACAACATATTGTAGGATTCTGGCTTTTAATCCAGTCTGCTATCTGCTTCTGTTTTATGGGAGAGTTCATACCATTCACATTCACAGTTAAAATAACTAAATCTGTATTTCCTGCCATCTTATTTACCCAAAGTTATGTTTTTCTCTTCCATTTCCCCTTTCTCCCTTCCCCCCTCCCCAGTATTTTGTTTTTGGTGTCCACCTCCCTCTAACAATCCTCCCCCCTTTAGAACTCCTCCCTCCTTTTTACACCTTTCCCCTAATTTTTCTATTTTTCCCTTCTATTAGTTTATTCCTTTCTTTTCCTCCTTTCCCTCCTACTTCCCTATAAGGAGGGACAAGTCTTTCTTTGAAGCCTAATGGGTCTGATATACTCTTTTAGTGCCCAATCTAATGAGAATAAAATTTACACAATGCTCATCACCCTGCCTTCTTTCCCTCAATTATATTAGATTTTCTATGTCTCTTCATGAAATTTTACCTTATTTTACCTCCATTTTTTACTTTATTTTACCTCCTTTCCCCCTTTTTTCAGTATGATATCCCTTCCACCTCTAATTTCTTTTCCATTATTATCAAAGTAAAATTAAATTACACCCCCATTATTTAAGGATACGCATAGTAGAAACATAGTTCTCAAGAGTTCTTTCCTTTTTTACCTTTTTATGCTTCTCTTGAGTTCTCTATATGGAGGTCAAATTTTTTGTTCAGATCAGGTCTTTTCATTAGAAATAGGTGAAATTCTCCTGTATTATTGAATGACCATCTTTTTCCCTGGACGATAATGCTCATTCTAGCTGGCTAACTTATTTTTGGCTGTAGTCCAAGTACTTTTGCCATTCAGAATATCTGATTCCAAGGCCCTTCGATCCTTTAAAGTGGAAGCTGACAGACCTTGTGTGATTCTAATTACAGTTCCTTGGTATTTGAATTATTTCTTTCTAGCTGCTTGCAATATCTTTTCCTTGGTGTGGTAGTCCTGAAATTTGGCCATGAAATTCCTTGGGGTTTTAATTTTGGGGTCTCTTTCAGGAGGTGATCTGTAAATTTTTTCAATGCCAATTTTGCCTTCTGATTCTAAAACATCAAGACAGTTTTCTTTCATGATTTCCTGGAAGATAGCATCTAGGTTCTTTTTTTCATCATGGCTTTCAGGGAGTCCAATAATCTCTCCTAGATCTGTTTTCCAAGTCAGTTGTTTTTCCTAGGAATTATTTCATATTTTCTTCTATTTTTTCATTTTTTTTGTTTGATTCTTGAATCATTCACTTCTATTTGTTCAATTTTAATTTTTAAAGTATTATTTCTTTCAGTTACCTTTTTTAGCTCCTTTTGTAACTGGCCAATTGAATTTTTTGGTTTATCGCATTCTTTTTCCATTTTGTCAATTTTATTTTTAAGTGAATTGTTGTCTTTTTCCAATTCACTAATTTTGTTTTTCAGTGAATTGTTTTATTTTTCCAATTCACCATTTTTATTTTCCAGTGAATTGATGATTTTTTCCATTTCCTCAATTTTGTTTTCTAGTGAGTTGGTGATTTTTTCCATCTCACCAGTTTTGTTTTCCAGTTTTTCATATCTCTGTTGCAGGGCATTATTTCCTTCTTGCACTGATCTCAATTCATTTCCCCATTTTTCTTCTAGCTCTCTTTTGAGATTCTTTATGCAATCTTCCAGGAAAGCCCTGTGAAATGGGGACCAGCTCATGTCAGCCTTTTTGGCTTTCTCTGGGGTTGCTTTCCCTTTAGGAACCTCAGAATTTGGGATCTGCCCTTCTTTCTCTTCATAAAAGCTGTTTATGTTGAGAGCTCTCTGCTTCTTACTCATGTTTTGGAGCTTGAAGTCTGATTCAAGCACTGGACTGGTAGCCATTTCAATTTGCCCTGGGGCAGTTAGCATAGTTGACTTCTGGTGCAGGATTGGTCAGACTAGATCTGCATTAGGACCACACTTTTAGCTGCTCTCAATCCACCCTTTACCAAAGGCAGATCTGAGAAAGCACCTGCCCTCAAGCAAAGCAAAATGGCTTAAGCATCTCCCAGAGACTTCCTGGCTGCCTAAAATCCGCTGCTCCTTCCCAGCCCCGGTCTTCTTCCCCGGCTTTGCACTGGAGCCTGGGCTCAGCAAGAGGCTTGATCCCCTGGCCGTGTGAAATTGACCCGCTCCGGAGTTCTTCCAAAGTCAATTTTTGATAGAAGTGCATTTTATTCCAAGTGTTTGATGGAGCCCTCACCCTCACCCCAGAACCAGTTTAGAGGCTTAATTTGTTCTGGGTCTGAGGGAAGATCTGAGGAGCTCACAGAGAATGATCTTCTTGAGTTCAAATCTGGCCTCATACTCTTACTAGTTATGTGATCCTGGGCTAGTCATTTAATCCTATTTACCTCAGTTTCCTAATCTGTAAATTGAGCTTGAGAATATAATAGAAAACCACTTCAGTATCTTTACCAAGAAAATCCCAAAATGGTTCAGAAAGAGACAGACATAACTGAAATGACTAAACAATAAGAACAATAATGTACCCATGTACTGTTACATCTAAGCTCTTAGGAGACAGGAATTGTTTAATTTTTATCCTCACTTCCTCATTGCCTAGAGTTTTGTCTGACATATAAAACATGGATGTTATTTGGTCATTTGATTGAATTGCCCAAAGTCTATATTTTGATGATTCCCATTGTGTCTCATTTTTTTAAAAGAGCAAAATTGTATAGTAATTTTGTGTGGTTCATCTTTCTAGATATTCTCTTATCAAAGGCTAAAATTATCCTGATTCATATGAGAAGAGAATTAGAACTTAAGAACATAATTTAGATGACATCTAGTTTAATTTCCTCATTTTAATAGGGAGAAAGTTGACTTTTGTGACTAATGAGACTACTTGATTTGCCTAAGATCAAAGAGATCTCTGTGGCAGAGCAATGATTTGATTCCACATTTAACATACTTTCTTTTGCATCATACTGATCTCTCAATTGGATTTGAGTACATAGTTAATCTCAAAAGCTGGGGGAAGTTAAGGCTTCCTGAAGCTTGTAACAAAATGAGACTGCTACTTTATATATAGCTAATACCTTTACTTTTATTAAAAGGAGGGTTAATAGTTAAGGAGAGGTATTAAAAAGCAAACATTTCATTCTTTAATTCTACTACTCTATATTTGAAAACAGTGAGGAAAAGTGGAATAAAACATAATACATTTTTCTCATTCTATATTTAACATTTTTTCCTCACATAAAAGTGAACTAATCTCTAGTTTTTCAGAAAAAAATTGAGAATTAATTTTCTGCATAATATTCTAAGCATATATGACAAAATAATTTAATCAATACTGTGATCTTGAATTATATTTAAATGTATTCTCAAAACATAGCATTCCAAAGTTATACAATAAATATACAAGTGTAGAAAATTGCACAATTCCAAGGTTAGACAATTGCAACTAATATGGAAAGGATAATGAATTTATTAATGGCAGGGAATTCAAACCTCCTTAGTAATTTCAATATCTGCAAGATTGGGGGCTGAAATTCCTGAAATTATAATGCTAATTTTGAAAATAAAGTGGTAATTAAATCTAATAGTTCAGAAGAGAAGGGAAAATTCCCTGACATTAGGGTAAGAGGTGATCATGGATGAACCTACTGACATTTGGAAGAGAAATCTAAAGGTCACTATTAAAGCTTTACTTCCTTTGCTTTGTGAAAAAAAAATGAGTACTATCTGATTCCTTGAAGAAGTAAAGGCAAGTGGTTAACCTGAAGCCTCTTGCCTGGGAAATGTCTTTGGGTAGGTGCTGAAGGTAGGTAATTTAAGAGAGGGAGAAAATAATAATAAAAAGGCAAGTTGAGCCACAGGCTATTAGAGAAAGGGAGAAGAGAGTATATTTGGTAAATACTGTAGGATACTTCTCATTCTTAATGTAGCCAATGAAAATTGACATTTCCTATATCCCAGGTTTAGCTTAACAGTAATTAAAATATCATATTGCACAATATTGTTTTTAGTTATAATTTAAAGGAATATTCTTTGCTATGAAAAATTCTAGTTCCCATTATGAATAAGGAATACAAATAAAGTTGAATGCCTTAACCTAGAATACAAATCAAATTGTAAGACCTATAAGTATCACAAATATTTGCCCCCATTATCTACTAAGCTTAAGTGCTACAATTTATTCTTTGCCATCCTATTCACTTTGGCCCTGGAATATGTGTGTGTGTGTGTGTGTGTGTGTGTGTGTGTGTGTGTGTGTAAATGTATGCATGCATATATATATATATAGAGAGAGAGAGATGTTTGCATATATATATGAATGTGTATATGTATGTGATATATATGAATATAAATATATGTATATATGTTACAGAACAGCTTTATAGAACCCCTTAGAATTATTAAGAATTACATGTACCTTGTACTACTAAATATCTTTTCATCTTTAAATTTGCAATTGAGCATTTTTTCTGCTTTAGCATTTCATTTAGGCTTTCCATACCATGCAAACAGTGTATCGAAGGAGATAGGCAGCCACACCTACCCTGAAATCACAGGGTCTTTTAGGCACAATGATTCTTGCCTTGCACCAAATTGAGACTAGGGGTTGTATTCAATTCATTTTCTATATCTCCATGATGTGAACTTAAAAAAAATCATGTCCCTTAGGAAGAGCTATTTTATCATTATGCTCTCCACCAATTTTGAATGAGATATTGTCATATTCTGCCTCTGAGTAACACAACAGAAGGTTTACATCAACACATTTCTCTCATCTCATTGTTCTCCATCTAAAAATGTGAAGAGAAATTGGAAACAGTTTTATTTGGTCTAGGTTTGAAGGACAGTCCAAAAAGGTTGGGATCTTATGCCTACATTTTTAAATGAATCAGGTATTGCAGATTTAGAGGTGTATTGCTTCTCATCAAGGGTAAAGGGAGAAAGATAGGGAGGGCATGGAAATACTTGGGTAGAAAATACATATATATAGAACTTACCTAGCATCTCATTTCAATGCAGAATAGCATGGCTATAAGGATTTAATTATTATTATCATTATTATTATCATTATTATTATTATTATTATTATTATTATTATTATTATTAGCCTGAAAAGCATTACTATTGTCATATAAATGGTCACCTATGTTGGAAACATGAAAGAAAACTAAATTGTGGAAAGATTATTCTAAATTTAGGAAAGTATCAATTCCTAATGCTAAAGGTGGAGCCATGCTCCTAAACATATTAGTATTTCTTAATTCAAACACCTTTTTAGCTCCAATGATACATAAAAAAGCTTTTATTTATTGCTTGCACCTCCATTTCAGATTTAATCTCACTATAAATTCATCTCATGTTAATTTATGTGCAAACAAAGACACACTCGTTTTAAATATCCAAATGCTGGAAATAAACTTATTTTTAATTTTGTGCTTGTTTTCCATTTGTCAAACAGCAAATGAAAGGACTGAATAAATCATGCACTAATTGCCAGCGGTGCTAAATTTAGTGTGAGATCTGGAATCCTTTTGATCAAAACCGCTGAATATGAAATCGTCCTCAGCTCTCTAGGCAACTTTATTCGCCTTTCTATTCTCCATCTGTCAGTCACCTGGGAATTTGTGAACTATTCCATATGTCAGGCTTGTCAATCACAATGGAATGTGGGAACTATCTGCTTACTGCATAGGAATTCTTGTTAAAAAATTAATCTGCATTAAACTAGTAGCTCTAGATTTTGTATGCCATATTGTTCAGTGTTTTGAAACATTTTTATCTTTATAACATCAGTGAAAATAAATTTTATTTAAACAGCATGTTTAAAGAATCTTTAGCAACATAATGGCTTTAGTATAGTCTTAGACCTTATTTTGTATATTGCTAATATAAAGGTATATATGTGTGTGTGTGTGTGTGTATACATATAGATAGATAGATATAGATATAGACATAGATATAGATATGTGCATCCATCCATCCATCCATACATATATATGTATATGAAAAGAGAGAAGAGAGAGAGAAAGCTAGTTATTTAAACAGGCTCTTTATGTAGAATGAAGAAGCACTATTAAGAATTTCCTGAACAATGCATTCTGAGCGCTTTTTATACTTTATTATTTAACTTTGAAAATTTAGGAAACTTCTTATCTTAATCAGGAAACTTCATATTTTGCTATTCCAGAACATTTTTTACTGGTAGTTAAAACCATTGTCACTGAATATTAAAAAGAAAAACCTAAAATGCATCTAACAATGCAAATATAGTGTTAATATCACATTATCATATATAAATTTCTGCTTGTTGTAAAATTACATCAGAATAACACAAGTACTTAAAACTAGTCTTTTAGCACTAAAAGGATGCATTATGCAATAATGTAAGAACAAACAAAAAATAGCACAGCTACCCAAATTCTTCCCTATTTATGTTTTAATAAAAGGGTCAAATTATGGTCTAGTTATAGACTTTTGGAATGAGTTTCAGTTTAATAATGATAATAATTTTATAGTTATAGTTGTCTAGACTTTATAGTTTGTAAATGGCTTTCACAATGAGTATTCCATTTATTTAATCTTTAAACTGTATAGGCAAGGTAGATGTTACTAGTCTTACCTTGCAGTTGAGAAAACTGATTCTCAGAGGTTAAAAGATTTGCTCAAAGTCAAAGGGTTAATCTATTGTAGAACTTAGTCTTTGGACCTCACTCCTAATGTTCTTCCAACTACATGAAAGTATCCCATATGACCCAAAGCTTTAGTCTGAGCAAAGGTTGAAAAGAAAAATTCACAAACCACAGCAACTGAAAATCAAAGAACATTCTTCACACATGTGTTAGTAAGAAATGACTGCTTGACAGGACTCTTAACTAGAACCAACAGGTAAGTAATTTTTCTCAGTCATAGCACTTTTAAATTTACAAAAGACAGACATAATATCATAAGTTTAAATATTTATAATGGAAAGAATCCCAACGATTATCTAGGCTTGTCTTCTCATTTTACAGATTAGTTGCCCAGGTTCACATAAGTTGATGATTTTCTACTCCAAATCCACTGTTTTTTGGTTTTGGTTTTGTTTTTTTTTTTTACTGGGCCACACAATAAATAAGTGCATGTTTGTGTATGTTTGTGCAAATGATAAACAGAGGACAATTGAAATAACTAACTGCTAATTATTAATCAAAATTAAAATTAAATGAAAAAATATGTTTCATAACAAAATTAAATAATGCATTGTAAATTTTGTTACTATTAATTTGTAGTTGGATAATGTAATTTATTGTGTATTGTGTGAACAAATGTGCTAATATTTGAAATGCTTAGCACAATGCTTGTCACAAACTAGGGTGTTTTATAAAAGTGAAATAAGCAGAAGCAAGAAAATAACAGATACAATCACTAAAGCAATATAAATTGAAAGAAGTACAAAACAATTAAAAATAAATATTGTAGAGATTATCCTTAAAGAAGAAATGTGAGAAGATAACTCTCCATATTAATTTGTAGAGGTATGTGCATTAATGCATATATATATATATATATGTATGTGTGTGTGTGTACTTGTGTGTGTAGGTGTTTATGGATATACAATATACACAGTATCTCTATTGTCAATTTTCCATCTACTGATCAATTTTGTTACATTTCCTTTTTCCTGTTCTACTTTTTCTTTAAAAAAAGTATTTGTTAAAGGCCCAAATGGGACAATTTGATGGCTTAGAGAAAAGAACACTGGGTTTGGAGTCAGGAAAACCTAAATTCAAATCTGGCCTCAGACACTTAGTTACTGTGTTACCCGGGGTGAGTGGTTTAACTCTGCCTCTATATCTTCATCCATAAAATGAGCTGGAGAAGAAAATGACAAACCACTTCAGTATCTCTGCCAAAACAAATACCCAAAAGAGGGTCATTAAAAATTGGATACAATTAAAAATGACAATAACAACAAAATGGGCATTGATTCAAGAATTTAATTTTCAAACATCAAGGCTAGGTCAGTTGGACCAAGTAATGGAGTATATTAGTTCAAAGAGCTGATCCATAATAATGTAATTGAAGCCAAAAATATACAATGATATACAAAATGTTGGGATTGAAGGCAGGACAATTTCTAAGTTAAATCTTGCATGAGACACTTAATAGTTATTTTTATTCACCCTCATTTTCCTCATCTAAAAAAGGAGGAGCTTATACTAGTTAGTCTCTAAGATCTCTATAAACTTTTGAATCTATTATATTCAGTTTTTTTTAGGAACCATGAAGATTTTTCAGGCTCCTTTCTGAGATGACTTTTCCTGTACATGAATTCCTGTAGCAGCCGGAACTTTTGCAGAATAGACCAATGTAGTGTACATGTAGGGACTAGAAATACAGAATTCCATAGTCCTCACTATTTCAGGTTCTTCTCTAAAGGCAATCAACAGCAAGGTGAATGAATGCCTCACATTTGAAATATGTGATAATTTGCTCTTTAAGTTAATCATTTCTTGGTGGAGAGGTGAGTAGTATGGGTTATCATAAATCCTCTGGAATTATGATTGGTAAATTCATTTATTAGAGTCCTTAAATTTTTCAAAGCTGTTTTTATTTAAAATATTAATATAATTGTATTGATTATCTGGTTTCTAATAGCTATGAATCAATTAACCCTTCCTTCTACTCCTCCCAGAGAATGATCTCATATAACACAAATTCATTTCTGCATTTACAAATACATTTTTTCACATACTCATTTCTCTCCAACTTTCTTCACTGTAATCCATCCTCCACTTAGCTGTCAAATTGAGTTTCCTAAAATGGAGGTCTGACTATAGCATCCTCCTATTCAATAAATTTCAAGATAGTTATTATATCTCTACCTATCATCTATTTTTCATAATAATATGAATATTATTAATATTTGTAAAAGGACCATTTATTCCACAAGTAGGATAAGTGTATAAAGAAAAGTCCTTTCAAAACTGTTTCTACACTGCAAAGATTCTAGATTCTTTACTTTAAACTGTAATTAAAGTTAGAGCATAGGATTTATTATGAAATAATGCTAAAAGTGAGATTACTTTACTATGAAATCCTTATTTAAATTTAGATTTACACAGTTAAAGTATGGTGTATGGGGCATAGAAGTGAAGGATTTTGATTTTAGCTATATGAGGATTCCAAGTATGAAAACTTCCTCCACAGATAAAGATTAGTAATTTTCTAGTATTTTACTGCTTTAGAGAAGAACTGGGTGACAATTAGAAATTGTACCTTACGCATGACTGCAAAATTACTATATTTGAAAGGAAGGCCCTTTTATCTCCAGCATCAGATTCTATCCATTCATTATACCAGGCAGCCCCTGAATAAAAAATAGCATTTATTTCAGTGTTTAAATGGATCTGTGATCTCATAAATTTGGATGTTCTCTACAAAGCTAAGGAAAAGGTAGCTAAATGGCACAGTGGATAAAGTACTGGGCCTGGAGTTCAAATCCAGCCTCAGATCACTCAGATCCCGGGCAAGTCACTTAATCTGTTTATTTTAAATCTGCTGCAGAAGGAAATGGTAAACTTTCCCCAAGAAAACTACAGATAATGTCATGAAGAGTTACTCATGACTGAGTAACAAATACAAAGATGAAAGAAAATCTGTGATTTTAAAGCAGTCTGGATATTTTGTAATGCATAGAACTTGCAATGATTTTCAAACACATATGTGGATACAGCTTTATCATACACAAACACATAAATCTGTCATCAGACATCAAATCTTGCTTTTCTATTTGTGTGACCTTAGACAGTCATTCAATCTCCTGACATTAATTTACTCATCTATAAAATAGGGGAGATTTGGGTGTAGATTATCTCTAAGGTCCTTGTAGATTTTAGATTCAGGATCATTTGAACAAACATTGCTTAGTTCCTTGCACCTTTATTCCTTGTAGCCCATTGATAGGCATTTTGCATACAACAAATGCAACAGGATATTCTGAGAGCTTCCTTGCCTGCTTCTGAATGAGCATATAGGCTAGCTCAGTGCTTGTATGTTTGGGAAATGATGAAGAAAAGTCATTAATTGGCAGAAAAAATTGTTCACTCAGTAGATCTTTAAATGGAAGTGATCATTGTTCAGTTGTTTCTCTTTGAAAACAACAGGTTAGATCAAATCTAATCCAGTCTATTGATGGAACACATTGTGAGGAAATGAGCCCCTCTTCCCTTAACACAACAGAAAAGGCAACTACTAGTAAATTAATTGATTAGGAGAGTTGAGGCTATGCATTGGGGCCTCTGATTTAGAATTTATATTTCTGCCTTGTTTTCATTTGCAAATTTGGGACTGGATGTTGATTACAAGATGGATTTGTCCCAAAGAAATCATAAAAGAAGGAAAGGGCCCCACATGCAAGAATGTTTGTGACAGCCCTTTTTGTAGTGGCTAGAAACTGGAAACTGCATAGATGCCCTTCAATTAGAGAATGACTGAACAAATTATGGTATATGGATATTATGGAATATTATTGTTCTGTAAGAAACAACCAGCAGGACGATTTCAGAGAGGCCTGGAGAGACTTGCATGAACTGATGCTTAGTGAAATGAGCAGAACAAGGAGATCATTATACACGGCAACAACAATACTATATGACGATCAATTCTGATGGACATAGTTCTCTTCAACAATGAAATGTTTCAAACCACTTCCAATTGTTCAGTGAAGAAAGCCATATACATCCAGAGAGAGGGATGTGAAATGCGGACCACAACATAACATTCTCATACTTTTGATTGATGTTTGCTTACATTGTCTTTCCTTTATCTGATATGTCTTCTGTTTAGATATGATTTTTCTTGCACAACAATGATGTTTGGAAATATGTATACATATATTCGATTTGCATTTTAACATAATTCACACGTAGTGGATATCCTGCCATCTAGGGGAGGGGTGGGGAGTTGGGGGGAAAATCTGTAACAGAAAGCCATGTAAGGGTTAATGTTGAAAAATTACCCATACATATGTTTTGCAAATAAAATAAAATAAAATAAAAAAAAATCAAGATGGATTTGTACAGCTTTGGACCTTTCAAATTTTAGAGGCTGTAGTGAGAATTATCCTGAATTATCAGAAGGTGCAAAGTATACTTTGGGAGAAGACTCCAGGAACTATTCTAGTGTTTCTTGGAGAAAATGGCCACTGACTGGCCAGAGGAGTCACAAGAACTGAGTAGCTTAAATAAATTAATTGAGGTGAAATTAAGAATGAACATTCAGCTATCCCACAAACTGTTTCATGTTTCTTTGCTTAAATCTTAGCCTTCCAATATAAAAGTAATAACTCCTGCCACTTGTTTAAATTGTTTAACTTTAAATATATATATATATATATATATATATATATATATTTAAAGTTTTTTTTCTCTTTTAATGTACCTTAGTGTATGCATTTAAAAATATTTCTTTTGTTTTGAAGAAATAAATATATACCCTATAAATGATTCAAAGTATAAAAATATGTGAAGGATACCTATGAAGGATATGTTTGTTTCTACTTCTTTGAGGAGATTCTAGGCAGGAGCCAAAACTAAGCTTTAACTAATTTTCTCCCAAAGTTCTTAGGTGAGGGCAAACCAAAATGTTTGAGAAAATGAGACTAACTCCTATCATTTAAGACCAGATGTCTTCAAGACTGAATTAGGCCTGACTCTGTGTATGTCCAGAGCTAAATGGCTCCTTAGAAGACATTGAGAAGTTGTAATGCCCAGGCCCACCTTAGCCCAGGAATTATTTAAAACATTAGATATATACAAGAGAATTAAGCAGATATGAGCTTTTCTATCTAGGAATCTACAAGTATTGAAGATCTTCAGTTGTCTGGCTTCAAATTTTGTTCATCTTTGCTTCTATTAAAAACTTATTGCTTATATGATAACCCCCCCCCATAAAAGTGGATAGGAAACTAGCAGAAAGAATGAAAGGCAATTGTTGCTGGGTATTTCTTAGCTCCTTCCCCTTCCTTGGAGGCACTGAAGGCAATTTTTTAATGCAATAGTGCTAAAACCTGGAGAACTACTGAGCCTGAAACTTGGCTTACCCAAATAACTGGAGTGCTTTGGGGACTTGCCAAAAGAAAGAAAGGGACATGAATAATTGGGGGTGGGGAAGAATTTAGAAAAGACCTGGCCAAGCTCTTTGTTATTTGTATTGAAACAAGACTTCCATCTTATCTAACAGCCAATGTTAATGTTGAGGTTGGAAAGGGACTCCCAAAGGTTGGGGGTTGCCAAAGACTAGGGGTTGTAGACTGGTGTCACTAGATATCTCAAAAGAATTTGCAGGCTTGGATCCATATCCCAGTAAAGAGGCAAAGTTTATTGTAATTGTAATGGCAATTGAAGTGTGCCAAAGTCCAGAAGATTTAGCAAGGAATCTGAAGCAAGAAAACATATTTATCTAATTCTTCATATTATAGATATGATAATTTTATAACCTAGGGGTGGAACCAAGGAGTAGCCTAAAGAATTTGGTTACCATCATCAAATGCAGAAAAGCAGAAATAGTAAATGCATCCTTTTTAGATCATGATGCAATAAAACTCACATGTAATATAAAGCCAGGAGAAAACAGACCACAAGTTAATTGGAAATTAAATAATCTAATCCTGAAGAATGAATGGGTGAAAGAGCAAATTATAGACACAATTGATAATTTCATCCAGGAGAATGACAATAATGAGACAACATATCCAAATTTGTGGGACACAGCCAAAGCAGTTATAAGGGGTAATTTTATATCTCTAGATGCTTACTTGCATAAAACAGAGAAAGAGAAGATCAATGAACTGGGCTTACAATTAAAAAAGCTAGAAAAAGACCAAATTAAAAACCCTCAATTAAATACCAAATTGGAAATTGTGAAAATAAAAGGAGTTGAAAATAAGAAAACTATTGAATTAATAAATAAAACTAAAAGTTGGTTTTATGAAAAAACCAACAAAATAGATAAGTCTTTAGTTAATTTGATTAGAAAAAGGAAAGAGGAAATCAAATTGTTAGTCTCAAGAATGATAAGGGAGAAATTTCCTCTAATGAAGAGGAAATTAGACCAATAATTAGGAGTTACTTTGCCCAACTTTATGCCAGTAAGTTTGATAATCTAAATGAAATGGAGGAATATCTACAAAAATATAGATTGCGAGGTTAACAGAAGAGGATATAAATTATTTAAATAGCCCTGTATTAGAAAAAGAAATAGAACAAGCTATTAACCAACTCCCTAAGAAAAAATCTCTAGGGCCAGATGTATTTACATGTGAATTCTACCAAACATTCAAAGAACAATTAATATTACACAAAATATTTGAGAAAATAGGGACAGAAGGTATATTGCCAAATTCCTTCTATGAGACCAATATGGTGCTGATAGCTAAACCAGGTAGGGTGAAAACAGAGAAAGAAAACTATGGACCAATTTCCTTAATGAATATTGATGCAAAAATTTTAAATAAGATATTAGCAATGAGATTACAGAAAGTCATCACCAGGATAGTACACTATGACCAAGTAGGATTTATACCAGGGATGCAGGGCTGGTTCAATATTAGGAAAACTATGAGCATAATCAATTATTTTAATAACCAAATTAACAAAAACCATATGATTATCTCAATAGATGCAGAACAAGCCTTTGATAAAATCCAACACCCATTCCTGTAAAAAAAACTGGAGAGTATAGGAATAAATGGGCTTTTCCTTGAAATGATTAGTAGTATCTACTTAAAACCATCAGCAAGCATCATATGTAATGGAGTCAGATTAAAACCATTCCCAATAAGATCAGGAGTGAAACAATGCTGTGCACTGTCACCATTATTATTCAATATTGTCTTAGAAATGTAACCTTTGGTAGTAGGAGAAGAAAAAGAGATTAAAGGAATTAGAGTAGGTAATGAGGAAACCAAATTATCACTCTTTGAGGATGACATGATGGTATACTTAGAGAACCCTAAAAACTCGACTAAAAATTACTAGAAACAATTCACAACTTTAGCAAAGTTGCAGGATCCAAAATAAATCCAGATAAATCATCAGCATTTTTATATATGACCAATAAAATTCAGCAGCAAGAGACACAAAAAGAAATCCCATTCAAAATAACTGTTGATAATATACAATATTTGGGAATCTATCTGCCAAGGGAAAGTCAGGAACTATATGAACTAAACTACAAAACACTTTCCACACAAATAAAATCAGACCTAGTCAATTGGAAAACCATAAAATGCTCATGGGTAGGCTGAGTGATTATAATAAAAATGACAATACTACCCAAACTACTTTACTTATTTAGTGCCATACCAATCAAACTCCCAAGAAATTATCTTACAGATCTAGAAAAAATAGTAGCATAATTCATTTGGAAGAAGAAAAGGTCAAGAGTTTCAAGAGAATTAATGAAAATAAAGGCTGATGATGGTGGACATGCTGTACGAGATGTAAAAGTATATTATAAAGCAGCGGTCATCAAAACCATTTGGTACTGGCTAAGAAATAGAGTAATCAATCAGTTGCATAGGATAGAATCACAGGACAAACTAGGAAATAACTATAGCAATTTAGTGTTTGATAAACCCAAAGACACCAGCTTCTGGGATAAGTACTCACTATTTGACAAAACCTGCTGGGAAAATTGGAAACTAGCGTGGAAGAAATTAGGGCTTGACACACATCTAACACCACATACCAAGGTAAGATCTAAATGGGTTCATGATCTGGATATAAAGAGTGATATTATAAGTAAATTAGGGGAACGTAATATAGTTTATCTCTCAGACCTATGGAGATGGAATAAATTTATGTCCAAAGAAGAACTGGAACTCTTAAATGAACACCAGATAGATAATTTTGCCTATATTAAGTTCAAATTTTTTTGTACAAACAAAATCAATGTAGTCAAGATTAGGAGGGAAGCAATAAATTGGGAAATCATCTTTACATTTAAGGGTTCTGATAAAGGTCTCATCTCTAAAATATATGGAGAAATGTCTCATATTTATAAGAATTCAAGCCATTCTCCAATCAATAAATGGTCAAAGGATATGAACAGACAATTTTCAGATGATGAAATTAAAACTATTTGTAGTCATATGAAAAGGTGCTCCAAATCACTATTGATCAGAGAAATGCAAATTAAGACAACCCTGAGCCAGCACTACACACCTGTCAGCTTGGTTAAAATGACAGGAAAAGATAATGATGAATGTTGGAGGGGATGTGGGAAGGTGGGACACTGATGCATTGTTGGTGGAGCTGTGAATGGATACAGCCATTCTGGAGAGCAATTTGGAGCTATGCTTAAAAAGTTATTAAACTGTGCATACCCTTTGACCTAGCAGCATTTCTATTGGGCTTATATCCCAAAGAAATCATAAAGGAAGGAAAGGGACCCACATGTGCAAGAATGTTTGTGGCAGCCCTTTTTGTAGTGCCTAGAAACTGGAAACTGAATGGATGCCCATCAATTGGAGAATGGCTGAATAAATTATGTTATATGAATGTTATGGAATATTATTGTTCTATAAGAAACGACCAGCAGGATGATTTCAGAGAGGTCTGGAGAGACTTGGTGAATTTACTGAGCGAAGTAAGCAGAACCAGGAGATCATTATACACAGCAACAACAGTAATATATGACGATCCGTTCTGATGGACATGGCTCTCTTCAACAATGAAATGTTTCAAACCACTTCCAATTGTTCAGTGAAGAAAGCCATATACACCCAGAGAGAGGGATGTAAAATGTGGACCACAACATAACATTTTCATGCTCTCTATTGATGTTTGCTTGCATTGTGTTTCCTTCCTCTGATTTTTCTTTCTTCTAGATATGATTTTTCTTGCACAACAATGATAAGTGTGGAAATATGTATACATATATTCAATTTGTCAAGTATTTTAACATAATTAACATTTATTGGATATCCTGCCATCTAGGGGAAGGGTGGGAAGTAGGGGGGGAAATTTGTAAAAGCTTTGTAAGGGTTAATGTTGAAGAATTACCCATACATATGTTTTGCAAATAAAAAAAATAAAAAATAAATAAAAAGAATTTGGTTACCATTGACCAACAGTCTATTATGTTTGTAGAACTTTTCTAAAGTCAGAAGTCTTGAAATCATTAACAGACAGACCGTTAGAACAATATTCTCAGAATCACTAATATATCTTCCCTAAAGTCTAAGGCAAGAAATATTATTGTATTCTTAGGCTGGAGGACTTTTATAATCATTGACAGAACAATAGCATTCTTATATCAGAGGATCTCAACATCAGATTCCAAAGCCAGAAGATTTAGAATCACTGGCATATTATTAGAACAGAAGCTTCCTTAGATCAGGGGACCTTAAAATTATTGCTGTCTTCCCTAGAAGCTATATTACATCATTAAGACCAGGCAAATTACATAAAATATCAAAAAAAATGACACTGAAGTAGAAATGGAAAAATCTGTTTCCATTACTTCATCTGCCCCTATGTCTAGCTGGGTCTGAGTTCTTTTAAATTGAATTGTGGTCATCTCAATTAAAAAAAAAATTATAGACTACCATAAATGGAAGAGATACATTTCAGAAAACAACTAGCTAAACTTAAACCTGATTGGGAAGTTGTCATATAGATTAGTGGTATTAAAACCAGATTAAAACAAGACTACTAAACAAGGTATAAGGATCTCTGTGGGCTTTGTGGACCTATTGACTTAGAAAAACACATATTAGAATTAGATATTTACTATTTTATTTTACCTAATTTTGTTAAATACTTCCCAATTACATCTTTATCTCAGGACAAATCTGAGAAGTAAGGCCACATGTTTGGCACTTCTGATTTAAAATCTTCTCCAGGATTTCCAGTGATGGTTAACTGACTACATCATGCCCTTTCTGGAAGGCTTTTCTTTGAATCTGATTAAATTATTCATAAAAAAGGCATAAAAACACCCTTTGCTCCTTATTCTGATATCTGAGCAAAGCAGAATAAACAAAATTCTCTTCCACAAGGCAACCTCCCCATTACAGAGAATTACAATTCTCTGACAATTATAGAAAATTGAAGGTTTGATCTGGTGCTCAAATATACATTTTGGGTCAAATGTAATTTAATTGAAAATTTTAAGATTTGTTAAAATTATTATAAATTTTGTAATTAAATATGAAATTTTATTGTACTTTGATGGAAGCCATCTTTCTCCTTCCACAAAGAAGAGTTGAATAGGGAAGATGGGCCAATAAAATCAAATATATTTTCTATGATGAACACAGACACAGCTAATTTGGTTCCTCTTTAACTGATTTGTATTTACCAAGTCACTTTCATACTCATTAAACTATGTGGTACACTAAGTGCCTCTGGGATCAAAAAAGGACAAACAGAAAACAAAAGCAGGTCACTCAGTTTAACAAACTCCCTGGTTTTACACACCCCATATTCAATGAGTTGTTAAGTCTCATCACTTTTACCTCTAATTTATTTTTTTTATCTTTTTCTTGATCACTTATACAGAATTAATTCAAGCCCTCAACATATTTTTTTGCGATATTTTCAGTTACCTGGATTCCTTTCTCTCTCCTTTCTACTCAATCTACATTGTAACTAACTAAATTATCTTCTTAAAGCACATGTCTGACCCTGCATTTCTTCTGATCAAGAAACTTTAGTCCCTCTCTAATGCCTCTAGGGTAAAATATAAATTTCTGAACTTGGCAGGGAAAACCCTTCTTAGTTTGGCTTCTGCCTACTTTTCAAAACTTACTTCATTTTTCTCCTCTTACTCACTTGTTATCAAATAAAGTTGGTCTACAGGCCTAAATCCTGTCCCCTCTCCCTTAGAATTTTTACCCTTCTTCAAAGGTCAACTCATTCCCTAATGGAATGAATGAGCAAATGAAAAGTGTATTCATTTAGTACTGTTTGCTTCCAAAATAAAAATCATTTCTATTTATTTATTTATTTGTTTGTTTGTTTGTTTATTTATTTATTTGTTTGTTTGTTTATTTATTTAAAACATTTTTAAAATTTTATTTGCATAACATATGTGTGGGTAATAAAAATCATTTCAACAAAATTCCTTATGGAAATCTCACCTTTGCTGAAACACTCTTCAGTGATTGAGAATTTATCAGGGAGGGAGAATCCCTCAATTTGCAAGGTAGCACATTTGTCCAGACCTGATACTATTCAGAAACTGATTTTTGAAGAAATAATGAGATTATGTTGAATTCTTCAATTATCTTTATGTTATGAAGCCTCAGGTGACCTCTCTGACAATGTCCCATCAGAACCTTAAATTCAGCTTATCTGCAATTTTACAACTCATCATTAAGCACTTTCTAATTATGTATGAAGAATTGGACTAAGCACTGGAAATATAGAAAGGGAAAACGTTTCTCTTTAAAGCTATCCTTTACCATTATTTCTCCATTTCTACTAATGTTAGCATCATTTTTGTGGTAAACTAAGCTTAAAACTTGGAATGATCTTTGTACTTTACATCTCATTTGCATAACATATCTAATCAGTTGGCAGATTGCTTACTATCTACTTGTAGAATCTCCTTCATGTG
>JAJPUD010023365.1:0-20091 GCA_023553655.1 Myrmecobius fasciatus
GTTTCCCCAAGATCCCCTAGAACTCTTACGAATCTCAAAGACTTGTCTGATATTCTGAGAAATTCCCATAAAGGCAGCTGGTTGGTGCAGTAGATAGAGCACCAGCCCTGAAGTCAGGAAGACTTGAGTTCAAATGTGATCTCACTTAACACTTCCTGGCTGTGTGACCCTGGGCAAATCACTTAACCCCAATTGCCCAAGGGGGGGTAGAGAAACTCCCAGAGACTCCTAGTTACCTTTAGACCCCAAATCCATAATGAGCCTTCAGACTCATAAAAGCCTCCCTTCCTCAATGGACCCTTTCTTCCTCCTTTCCCTCTGTTCCCAAGGACTGAGTTTGGCTTGGATGCCTATGGTTCTGGTAACGAAGTGATCCAAGCAATTCGAGAGCTCACCTACAAGGGAGGAAACACTCGCACTGGGGCTGGATTCCGACACGTTGCAGATCATATCTTTCTGCCTCAGCTTGCTCGACCTGGTGTCCCCAAGGTGAGCCCCACATAAGCCCCTCTTTACCTTTTAGAATTCCTCCTGTCTCTCTCAAAATTAACCCTTTCCTGGCCCCACACTTCTTCCCCATACAGTGTGACTTTGTATTTGATGCTCATAGTCTCATCCTCAGCCTTTCCCTTTCTCCCACTAAGGCAGTCTCATCTCCTGATATGGACCCTTGACCTTGACTCTTGAACCGGGTGGGTCCTATCCTGACAATCTGGCTCCTGTTCTCATCACTTGACTGAAACTACTCTCCAAAATTACCAACAATCCTAAATTGACCCAGTTTAATGGTCTTTTTCCAAGCCTCATCCTCATGGCCTTGCTGTACCATTTGGCACCTGGCCATCCTTTCCTCCTGAATACTCTTTTCATTCTGGGTCACTGTGACACTGCTTTCTCTGGGATCTCCTCCTACCTGGCAACTTCTCCAACTCCTCTGCAGAATTATCATCTGTATCATGCCCCTAGCTTTGGTCTATTCCATAGCTTTGTCCTGGGCTTCTTCTCTCTCTACATTCTTACTTGGTGACCTCATCAGCTTCTCTATGCAGATGGTCTGTCTGTCTCTCATCTATTTAACATCTATCTAGCTTTAGTCTCTTTCTCAAACTTCAATGTCACATCCGCAACTACCTATTAGATATTTCCAACTAGATGTCCTGCAGGTATCTGAAACTCAATGTATGGGAAACAGAACTCATCACTTTCTCCTCAAAACCACTGATTTTCTTAATTTTGCTATTTTTGTCGTCATTGTTCCAGTCACTCAAGTTCAAGATCTCAGAGTCAGCCACCCCTGACCTCTTACACTCTTGTACCAGTCCCTTCTCTCTATCTCTTGTCTGCCCTGCAGTCCTGGGTAGACTTCAACCCACCTTTAGAACTCCTGGTTTCTTTTAAAACTCAGCTTAAGCCCCACTTTCTACATGAAGCCTTTCCTAGCCTCTCTAAATACTAGTGTTGCCTTGCAAACGTTTTTTATACTCTTTGTAGATATTTTATATTCACTTATCTGTGTAGTGCCTGTGTTTCTTGACCTGGTGTCCCCAAGGTGAGCACCCCAATTTTTTACTTCCAATCTTTGTCCTCTCTACCTTTTAGAATTCCTCCCATTCTTCCCCCCCCCCCCAAACTAACCTCTGTCGAATATAATCTCTATGAGGGCAAGCGCTTTTCATTTTTGTCTTTGACTACCTAGTGCCTAGCCCAATGCCTGACACATAGTAGGTCCTTAATGGGTGCTTATTGATTGATTATTCAAGATCTTGACCGATCCCAACCTCTGATTCTGGCCTTTCAGTTTCTAACCCTGACTGACATTCCCCCACCCCCAGCCTCATTTGCCTCTATACACTTTTGTCCCTTCATCTCTTACCCTGGCTGGCTTTATCCTGCCTGCCTCTACTTCTAGGTCTGCATCCTCATCACTGATGGGAAGTCTCAGGACCAGGTGGAATCGGCAGCTCAGAGGCTGAAGGGGCAGGGGGTGAAGGTGTTTGCTGTGGGTGAGTAGGGCCATAGGGGTTATGGGGGCAGTGGGGAAGGGGAGACAGGGCGGCTGAAGTGAAATTCTCCCGGGTGCCTTGTACCCTCTCCTGCCCAGGGATCAAGAACGCTGATCAGGGAGAACTTCGAAGGACAGCTTCAGAGCCACCAGATGTCTTCTTTTACTTTGTCAACGACTTTAACATTCTCAGCACCCTGCTGCCCCTCGTGTCCCGCCGTGTCTGCACCACCACGGGAGGCACCCCCCAGATCCTGCCTCGTAAGTGCCCCCATCTGGAATTCCCTTATGCTCCAGGACCTCCCTGGTCCCCAATAATTTTCCCGGGTGTCCCCTTCTCCCTGCCCCCAAACACATTCTGCCCCTAACTCAAATGGAGTGAGCTTTGGTGTGAGAATCAGGAAGGGACCTTCCTTCAACCTGAACATCACCAGGTCTCCTTATTTATTTTTGTGAGCAAAGTGCTGGGCTTGCTCAGTCTCAGGGGAGGTACAAAGTTTAGATTAGATGGAAGCTGACAGTCTACTGGGGAGATAATCTGCACACAGTAAGAGCTACAGTGTAGACTATCACAGGAGCTTGAGGATCCAGGAAGAGATGTTTAGTAGAATGATGTTTACAGTATCTGACTCACAGGACTTGATACTTGTATCCGTTTAATCTGGAAGGGACCTTTGAGGCCATCTAGTTCTTTTTTTTATTAAAGCTTTTTATTTACACTACATATGCATGGGTAATTTTTCAACATTGACCCTCGCAAAATTAAGGCCATCTAGTTCTTTTACAGATTAGGAAACTGAGTCCCAGAGAACAATATCTTGGCCAAGATCACAGATGGCCAAGTCGAGGAGCTGGAATTAGAGGCCAGATATCCAGACTCCAAGTCCATCATTCTTTTCCATGATACCATAGGGACCCTCTCCCCTTCTGGGCCTGTTTCCTCATTTGAATTGGACTAGCATAGATTTTGCTACTTACTTACCGATGGGGGAAAATCACTTAACTTCTCAGGCCTCAATTTCCTCATCATTAGATGATCTCTGAAGTCCTTTCCAGCTCTAGGTTGATGATACTTAAACAAGAGGTAAGATTTTAGGGACAGCTGGGTAGCACAGTAGGTAAAGAACTGACTTTGGAGTTAGGAAAATTCATTTTCCAGACACACTGGGTGATCCTGGGTAAGTCCCTTAACCCTGTTTACCTCAGTTTCCTCATCTGTAAAATGAGCTGGAGAAAAAAAATGGCAGACTACTTGAGTGTCTTTGCCAAGAAAACCTTAGATGAGGTCACATTGGACACAGAGCCAAAAAGTGAACAACAATAAGATTTCAAGGGGGCAAAGAACTTGAAAAAAGAACATTACAAGTATAGGGGACAGCCTTGGTGAAAGCACAAAGATAGGATACTGAGGGATGGGTACAAGGGGTGGTGGATAGTCTAGTCTTACCAGCAGTGTCTAAAAGTAACAGAAAGATCAAAGATAAAGAGGACTGGATTCAGCAACTAGTAAGTACTCAGTGACATTAGAAAGAGTCAGTTCATTGCTTGCCACCTAGGGGAGGGGTGGGAGGAATGAGGGGAAAATCTGAGACACAAGGCTATGCAAGGGTCAATGTTGAAAAATTATCTGTGCATATGTTTTGAAAACACAAAGCTTTAAAAAATAAAATTAAAAAACAAACAAATAAATAAAAGAAAGCCAGTTCAGAAGGATTGCCAAAGCCAGGGGCTTGAGGAAGGAGTGGCTATGGAGGCAGCAAATGGAGATGAAATGCTTCTGGGAAAAAGAGAGATGGACCGATAGGTGCAGCAGAGTGGCAGGGTACAGAAGTTATTTTTAGGGTTGGGGAGGCCTGAACATATTTACAGACAAATGGGAAGGAGCCAGTAGAGAAGGTGGGGCTGAAGATGAAGATACAGATAAAAGATAACAACTAAAGATGGAAATCAAAGAGATGGAAGAGGCAGGAAGGAGGGAGACTGAGGGTGTAGGAAGAGGGATTAGCTTTAGTGAAGAGTAGAGATACCTCTGGGAAGGAGGAGAGAGAAGATGATACTTAGAAGTAGAGTTATGGAGCCGGAGAAGAATCCCAGCAAATTCAGGATTGTTTCTTCCCCTTGCGGTCTATTTCCTTATCCTGATTTCCTTCCGGATTCTAGCTTGAGATTCTATGGTTCTCTGATTCTATAACTTGGTGTGTAAACAATTCCTTTCAGATATTGCCTATTGTTATACCTCTTTCTAATGTGCAGGACCCTTCTCTGGCCCCCAACCCTTGGTGGTTATAAAAGCAGTGATGTATAGTGATAAGAGTTAAGAGATACTTGAATCTTGTATTTCAACCATGACACTTTATAGCTGTGTGACCTTGGTCACTTAACTTGCAGTGTTGTTTCTTTCTTTCTTTTCTTTTTTTGTTTTTTTTTTTTTGTTTTTGGCCTCAGAGTTCTTATCTGTAAAATGGGCATACTAATGCTTGAACTGTCTACATCAGAAGGTTGTGGCTTATAAAATATGAGATAAAGTGTTACAGAAATGGGAACTACTCTTCTTATTCATTGACACTATTTCTACATTGAGAACTCAGCTGTGTTTGTGCTTTCAGCACCTTATCCTTTTGAAGAATTGAGGTTTCTTTCTGTCCTTGGGGCCCTTAGGTGACATTCAGGTCAAAACTATTTTCTTGGTGCCGCCTGATCTTTCATTTTATTCATTCAACAATCAGTCAGATAATACACATTTATTAAACACCCTCTGTGTGCTAGGCTCCAGATATTTATTTAGTAAGTAAAGCGGCCTAGTGTAGTGGATAGAGAGGTGGCCTTAAAGCTAGCAACACCTGGGATCCAGTCCTGCCTTTGACACATACTGTGTGATCCTGGGCAAGTTACAACCTCTGAGGACTTTAGGAGACTCCTTAAGTTGCAGAGAAGGGGCTGTATGGCATCAATGGGAGGGCATTCTTCACATGGGAGTTCCCTATACCAGATTTTTTGGGAATCAGAGCCCCTTTACACTCTTAAAAATTATTGAGGACACTACTAGAGACTCTTGCTTATAGCTTCTTATACTTACCATAGTAGGAGCTAAAACATCTTATTGTTATTATGAAAGTAGCTTTGACTTCACGGACCCTCTGAAAGGTCTTAGCATGCTCAAGGGTCCCTACTCACACTTTGACAACTATTGCTCTATCCTAATGAAATCACAGATGCAGTACCTGTCCCTCTGTCTGTGTAAGGCACCATGTTCAGCTCTCAAGATCCAAAAAGAAAAAGAGTGAATTTGTACCCTCAGGAAACCTACATCCTGCTGGGTGCTAGACAGGGATGGAATATGGTACAACATGTGGATAACAGAAGAAAGGGGTGCTGCGGACAATGAAGAGGGTTGGACAAGGAGGAGAAGGGAAAGAATAGTTTCAAATTGGAAATCAGGGAAGGCACCACAGAGGAGGTGGTGGTACTGAGAAATAAATTAAGAATTTTGAAAGGCAGAAATAAAGATGGAAGGCAATTGAATAAAAGCATGGAAATGAGAGATGGCGTGTTGAGTTTAGACAATGTCTAATATTCTATACTAGCCAGAGTATTTTATACTCAAATGTGAAATGAGGCTGCAAAGACAGGTTGAAATCAAATTGTGAAGGTTTTTAATGTCGGATTAAAGCATTTATATTTTTTTCCTAGAGGCAATGGGGAGCCACTGACTTTTTTTTTTTTGGAGGGTAATGGCATGTAGAACTGAACCTAAGACTATTTGAGCAGTTGTGGGAAGAGAGATTGGAAACGGAGAAACCAATCAAGAAGGTTTATAATGGTTCTGAGGGCCTGATCTAAGCTGGTGACAATGTGAGTAGAGCTAAGGTGGGGGAGAGGAGAGATGCTGAGGAGGTCGGATTGCCAGGATTTAGCAGCTGATGAAATGGGAGGAGTGAGAAAAAGGGAAAAATCAGCTGATTCTGAGGATTCAGATGGTGGTTTCACCAATACAATCAGGGAAGTAAGGGGTCTGAGAGATTGTTTTAGGAGGAAAATAATGAATTGTATTTTGGATGCCAACTTGAAATGCTGGCAGAGCAGCCAGGTGATGTCCAGTAGAGTTTAGACCCTGGCTGTCTCTTGCCTGGACTATTTCAATAGCTTCCTAGTTGTTTCAAGTTTCTTCCCACATCCACCAAAGTTATTTTCTAAAGTATTAAAGTGTGTCCCTCTCCTCCTCAATAAACTCCAGTGGCTCCTTATTGCTCCCAGGGTCAAATTTAGATTCTTCTGTTTGGCTTTTAAAGCTCTTTTCAAACTTGTTCCAATTTAACTTTCCAATCTTATTACATATTACTCTCTACTTCATTGATTCTATGGTCCAATCATCCTGATTTCTTGCTGCTTCTCAATACATCACACTCCATTTCCCATCTTTGTTTCTCTGCAGTGGCTATCCTCTGGGTCTGACATATATGCTTCATAGAAATTCTTCTTTCTTTCAAAATTCTGCTCAATAAATACTTTCTACATGATGTCTTTACTGATTTCCACAGCAGCTAGTGCCCTTCCCTCACCTCGCTCCCTAAATATATTTTATATTTTAATACATTATATTTTATATTTATATTTAATACATTTATATTTTAATACATTAATACATAGTATTAGTAATATTTATTTATTATATTATTATAATATCTATTTTTATGGTATTACATTTAATAAATAAACAATCTATTTATTATATAATTATATCTATTATTTATTATGTGTTTATTTATATTGCATTAATTATGTGTTTATTATATATTATTATATATATTATTTATGTGTTACATTTAATATATACATAAGTACATTATATACTTATTTATGTATATCTCATCTTCCCCATAGAATGTAAGTTCCTTGAGGGAAGGATTTATTTCATCTTTGATTTTGTATCCCCAGTGCCTAATGCAGTGGCCTGGAACATAGTTTTAAATCCTTGTTGATTGATTTAATTCAGGAAAGAGATTGGAGTTGCATATTTAGATGTGATTTATATTTATATTATTTATTTATATCTATATTTTAATATTTATTTATATTTGTATCTTTTAAACATTTATTACATATATATTAAGTTTAATATATATTTAGATTATTATTAGAATATTTAGATTAGATTTATATGATGATTGTCTGATGATAATTACCTATAGAAGCAGATAAAATCACCAGATTACAGAAAATGGCAGAGGTTTAAGGTCTGAGAAGACAATGGAGAACAGTGAAGGAGACTGACAAGGACGTCAAGGAAATAGGAAAATAACTGAGAGGGGGGAGAATCACAGGAGTCAATAGGAGAGAGCATTAAGAAGAGAAGGGTGACCGACAATGATAGAAAAATATCTGAGAAAGGATGGAGGTCATGTAGATGAGTATGAAGAGGAGACAGATGATGGTAACTTGGGAAGATGGCAGATTCATGCACGTAGCTTGGGTGACCCAGACTCTATCCATGAGTAATCTCTGAACTATGATCCCCCATTCTCCAACGAGTGGAACTTCTGCCTATTTGGAGTTAGGAAAACTGGGTTCAATTCTTGGGTCTGATACTTGGGAGTATGGGACTTAGAGTTGAGATGGGCCTTAGAGACCACCCAATCCCCTCATTTTGTATGTGAGAAAGCTTGGTTAGATTGACTCGCTCTAGATAAGTATCAGTCAAGGTCACAAGATCAGAAGATCTTGCCGATTACCATACAAGTTTATATGTTCTTCCACCTCTAGACTTGGAAGGGTATGAAGTTCTTTAGACACAATTAACGTAAACAGAGGCCACCCTGAGAAACTATGTAGTAAGGCCATGTGATTTACATTTAAGCAGAAAAATGATTTTTTATTTTACCTAACTCTTATTACACTAGAATGATCTCATTTTCATAGGGAACTTAAGAATTTCATCTCTTTCTTCAGAGATTCAGGTGTAAAGAAGGTTAAAATAAGCTTTTTTTTATTTTGACTTCTTTTCCATAGTTGAAGGAGGGAGGAAAGGAATCCCTATATTCATTGTATTATAATATTTCCTTGTTGGATTTAACAACCTGAATCTTAACTTGTATAAATGCTTGATTTTTAGTTTTGATATTATATTCAATTAAAATTAAATACATTTACCAAAATATTTTTGGATTATTTTGGCTAATTGATTAAAGGCTTTTGGGCAATGGGAAATAATGATAAGAATAATAAATAACAAATTTCAGACCCAAATTTCAGGTCTCTTCCTCTCATCCCGCGGCTTCTCCAGTCCAAGGCTGCCGCCATTTTGTCCTGGGTTTGAATGGCGTCCTTGATAGTGATCTCTGGGCACGTTTACCTGTCACTTTGGGGAATGGGTGAGGGTGCTGTCTGCCCTAGCCCTCACAGATGGTGCCGCCTGTCTCCCTGCAGCAGAGGGCCTCCCCTCAGGTCCCCGAGATCTGGTGCTGTCACAGGCCAGCAGCAATTCCCTCTTGGCTGAATGGACAGCAGCTAGTGGTCCTGTGATCAGCTATAAAGTCCAGTATGTCCCTCTCACTGGGTTAGGACAGCCTGTGCCTGACCAGCGGCAGGAGGTGAGGAGCAAAGTGGAGTGAAAGTGGGGGAGCAATCGGGGAACTCAGAGGGAGGAACAGCCAACGCTGAGTCCCTTGTTCCCTGGGGGCAGGTGACCGTACCAGCCGGGGAGACGAGGGTCCGGCTACAAGGTTTGAGGCCACAGACTGAATACCAGGTGACAGTGGTGGCCCAGTATGCCAACAGTGTTGGGGAGGCCGTGAGCAGGACTGCCCAGACCTGTGAGTGATGTCTCTCCCCGGGAGGACCCCAAAGCTTCTTAACTCCTCCCTCATGGACTTAGGACTGACTCCCTGATTCTCCCTTGTTCCCATGTACCTCCTGTGCTCCCACTGATTCTCCCAATCCCCATCACGCCAACCCAAAGGGGCTCCCTTTGACCCCCTTCCTCTCTCAGTGATCCTTTCCCCCCACAGCTGCCCTGGAGGGGCCCACGATCTCCATCCAGAACGCCACGGCCCACACTCTCTTGGTGGCCTGGCGGCCTGTGGCTGGAGCCACTGGTTATCGAGTGACCTGGAGAAATTTAGAGAGTAAGTTGGGGGGCTCAGGGAGACTGGGGGGGTCCCTGACCTATTGTGTACAATATTCCTCCTCACTCGTGTCCCAGTCATGTCATTTCTCCCCCACCCTTGCCTTTCATTCCCCTTTTCTTTCCTTGAGCATCTCCATACTTTCCCCAGGTGGGTCCTCCCAGCAGCTGGACGTTGGCCGAGGCCAATCAACTGCCCTTCTAAAGGGCCTGAATCCAGACACAGAATACATGGTGACTGTGACCCCTCTCCATGGCCGGACACCAGGGCCCTCTGCATCACTGACAACCCGGACAGGTGAGCCAGGGAGAGGTTTCCATGGCCAGGGGGTCTTCAAGGGAAGAGGGTCCTAGATTTTGTCGGCAGGTCTGATATTCACTGTGTCCTCCCCAGAGCGAGACATCATTCAGAATTTACAGACGGTCATCCTGGGCCCTACCTCCATCCACGTGTTCTGGACGCACATCCCCGAGGCCCAGGGCTACAGACTGGAGTGGAGACCAGTGAGGGGTTAGTGAGGGAGAATGGTGGGTGCTGAAGATGGGCCTGGACCCTAACCCCCCTTCACCCCATTTGATACCGTTCCTCCCACGGTCTCTTCTGACTGGTCTGAATATGAGGGAGGGACCAATCCTTGCCCCCAGGGATTCACTGGGTGGGAGAAGAAACAGCCATGATCCTCAGAGAGTCCCTGATGTGAGACTGTCTTAAGGGAGCCCCCAGATCGAGGGCCGTTGGGGGTCCCCAGCATCAGACCTTTGAACCTCTCCTGCCAGGCCTGGAGCCAACACAAACAGTGGTGCTGTCCACGGATGTGACCAGTTACCAGCTTCAGGGGCTGCAACCCGGCACTGAGTATCGACTCACCCTCTATACCCTCTATGAGGGGCGTGAAGTGGCTACCCCCGCCACCATCTCTCAGACTGGTGAGCTTGGTGGGCAGCTACAGGGAGAGGTCCTGGGTGGGCCCAGGGTGAGGACCCAGCAAGGAGGGTCCCACTGGGAGGCCAGGGATGCTCCTGTTAGGGAGGGTTCCTATTAGGGCCCAGTGGGCTCTGGATTTCAGTGCTTCTCCACTCCCACCCAGTGCTGGAACCGACCCCGGGCCGAGTGACTGATTTACGAGTGGCTGAGACGTCCCCATCCAGGCGACTGGTTAGGGTGGTCTGGAGCCCTGTGCCCGGGGCCTCTGGCTATCGTTTCGTGGTTCGCAACACGCAAGGTCAGTGGGAGACATGTTTTTCTTCCTCCCTGGGGACTGGAAGCAGATGCCCATTCCCTCCTCAGCCAGTGGTCTTCCTCCAAGCCCAGCTTTCTTCCCACTGGCCCCCTCCCTCTAGAAAGCTGCCCCAGAATGACCCCCCGTTGTTCCAGAATGAAGTACGTGGGGCTCATTTGAGGCTCTGTCTATATCTGGTCTTTGTCCTTGTGTCCATATTCCTGTCCAGTGACAGTCTCTGTCCCCGTACCTGTGTCTCTGCCCCTCCTCCCTGTATTTCTGTCTTACTTCCCCTGGTTCTTTAGATGGCTCTGAGAAGACCCAGAAGCTTCCTCCCGAGCAGACAAGCTTTGAGCTGGACAGAGTCCAGCCTGGTGTGAGCTATGTAGTGCGTGTATCAGCCCTGGCAGGCAGCCGAGAAGGCCCTTCTGGCGTCCTCACGGTTCGGCTTGGTGAGACTGGGATGTGTGGATGTTTGCTCTCCAGAGGTGCTCTAAATCTTGGGGTAACTGTGCCTCTGGTGAGGGGAGAAGGGCTCTGTGACCCCCAGAGGTATGTGTGTGGGGGTTGTGAAGCAGTGAGAGGTGGGGAGTGGGAGAAAAGTGGGAGGGTGGGTCTCAGGTCAGCCCTTGCCCTGTTCATACAGACCCCGAGTCCTTGCCCAGAGTCCCCCGACTTCGAGTGGTAGCATCAGAACCGGGCCGGGTCCAGGTATCCTGGGGCTCAGTGCCTGGAGCCAGTGGTTACCGGCTAAGCTGGCGGCTGAGAGACGGTTAGTTGGGGACAGTCAGTGGGGGTTAGGGGACTGGAGCTGATGGCGGAGAAAGGAGGGAGGAAGGAAGGATCTTGATCTGGGTGGGTTTAGGGGAGCATGGGGTGGGGGTTGTTGGTCAGGACACAAGGAACAGGATCTCTAAATGGATTCATCCCTCTTTGAATTCAGGCCAGGAATCCTCCAGGATTCTATCAGCAGACACCACATCCTTTGACATTGGGGGGCTGCGGCCGGGAGCCACGTACCAAGTCTCTGTGTCTGCGCTACGGGGTGCTGACCAGGGTCCCCCCTCAGTCATCACCATCCTCACAGGTGAGACCCTCACCCTATCCTCCTGGATTCTCCTTCCTCATCTCCCAATTGCCCCACTATTTCCCTCCCACTTAAAACTCTCCCAAGGTCTCCTCTTCTTTCCAATTACCACCAGTGCCTTCCTCCCAGACTCCCCAGTGCACCCTATTGTCTTCCCCAGACTCTCCAGGATCCGTGGCTGGTCTTCGGGTGACTCAAACTGGAAGCTCATCTGTCAGAGTCACCTGGACAGGAGTCCCAGGAGCCACAAGCTATAGAATCTCTTGGCACTCAGGCAGAGGTGAAGGTTTGGGGGGCACAGGGACTGTTAGGCCTTGTATTTATGGGTCAGTGAGTGTTCTTCAGGGTTACTGCAATGGGGATATGGAGATCCACCCCACTCATCTGGGGATGCTTGATATCTGATTAGGTTGGAGGGGGGGATCATTCTTTACCGAGAGCCAGGGTGGGAGGATCATTCTCCAGCTAGCAGTCAGTCACTAGCACTTTTGGTCTTCCAGGGCCGGAACAATCCCAGCTTGTCCCTGGGGAAGCTTCAACAGCCACACTGGATGGGCTGGAACCAAACACGGACTACACAGTGAGAGTAACAGCTCTGGTGGGCAGCTTGGAGGGGGCAGCAGCTTCTGTGGCTGTGAGGACTGGTAAGCTGTCCCCACTCTGACAATCTTAATTAAATGCTGACCCGAACAGCCCCTCCCTAATCTGACTGGATGTTCTCTTCAATGATTGGTTGATTATGCCCCATCTCAGACTGGTCACTTCTGATTACTTAATAAATGCTTATTTCCTCTCATTCATTCAGCTAGCATTTATCAGTCTACTTCTATCATCTCAAGGCTAAAAGTGAACTTAAGTCTGTTGAACTTGGGCCACTTGATTAATTTAACACTTTATTATTCTTCTGATAGCATTCTATCCTGACTCAGTATCCTCTATAATTCTTCCCCTTCCCCCACTTCCCATAGAATTCCTATTGGGACATGATCTTTCTTAATTCTGGGTGCTACCTTCCATTTCAGCATATCCTACTGGGAGTCCTCCACTTTTTGTTGTTTTCAATGATTGGCTGATTAGGCCCTATCTCAAGACTGGCCACTTCTGGACTGATTACCCATAAATCCCTTAGCCCCATCTAACCCACTCCCCTCATGTTTCCAGTGGTACTCTTTCCCTCCTTTTTAAAAGTTTATTTTTAACACACATTGCTTTATGAATCATGCTGGGAGAGAAAAATCAGAGCAAAAGGGAAAAAAGAGCACAACCGAAAAAAGAAGTGCACAGAGCACGTGTTGATTTCCATTCAGTCTCCTTAGTTTTCTCCGGATGCAGATGGCGGTTTCCGTCCAAAGAATACTGGCTTGCTTTGAGCCCAGTCTGGTGTGATCCTGTCCCCTCTGTGACTTGCGTCCCTTGTCCCCCAGCCCCAGAGCCCGTAGGTGCTGTGTCCAAGCTCCAGATCCTTGACTCATCCAGCGATGTTGTCCGAGTCACCTGGGTGGGAGTGCCTGGCGCCACATCCTACAGGCTGGTGTGGGGAAGAAGAGACGGTATGACCCCCAATCTTACTGGCCGCCATCTCATCCTCTCCAGACCCCCCCTCCTCCCCGGCTCTCCTCCCCCTCCCCCTCTCCCAGCTTCACCCAGCTCTGCCGTCACCCGGTGTCTCACTGACCCTAGAACTCCCCCTTCCCCCCAAACCGATTCCTTCTCCCCCACCCTCCCACTCTTTAAGAAGCTACGGGGCTAGGCTCTGACCTCCCTGGACTACATCTAACAGTCTGTCATTCCCGTTTTTGGCCGTCCCTTGTGTCTACGTCACCCCCCACCCTATACCCCTGTCCCCCATACCCCTGTTCCTCCCTGCCCCTTTTGCCCCCGTTTTTGTCCCCGTGGCGTTGCCCCTTCCTAGGCGGCCCCGAGAGTAGCCGGATGCTCCCAGGAGACACGGACTCTGCTGAGATTGGGGGCCTGGAGGGGGGCGTCAGTTACACCGTGCGGGTGACTGCGCTGATAGGAAACCGCGAGGGGGCGCCCGTGAGCCTCACAGTGACCACACGTATGGAGGGGCGGGCTCTCGGGAGGAGGCGGGGCCTGGTCGGGGCTCGGGGCGGGGCCTGAGCCCGGCTGGTTGACCCTCCTTCCTCCCTCTCTCCTGTCCCGCAGCATCTGTGGCTCCGGTTGCCCCCGGCTCCCTTAGGCTCTTGCAGAGTGAGCCGCGAGCGCTGCGCCTGGCTTGGGACCCTGTGCCCGGGGCCGGCGGGTTCCGGCTCCGCTGGCGGTCCGAAGGTGAGGGGGCGCAGGGCAGGGCCACCCCCCCAAGGCGCCCGGGAGGAGCCCCCCGCCCAGCCTCCTCCAGCTCGTTTTTCTTCCCACTCCCCGCTCCACCTTTCATTTTCTCTGTCCCTCATCTTCCCCCTCTGACCCTGAGCCAGTCACTTAATCCTGTTTGCCTCGGTTTCCCCTTCTGCCCCACGCGGATAACATTAACCCTTACCTCCCGGGATTGTTGGGGGGATCAAGTGAGACAGGAACTGGGTGGGCTGCTCGGCACTCAGGAGCTATGCCAACGCTGTCTGTTACTCTCCTCTTCTTCCTCCGCTCCTCATCTAGGAGGCGCCGAGCAGTCCAGGGTCCTGGGCCCAGATGTCAGCCGCTATGACCTGGTGGGGCTGGAGCCCGGCACGCTGTACTACGTGAGCCTGAGCACCTTGGGTCCTTCTGGATCAGGGGAGAGCCCGCCCGTGACCCTGACGGCCCGGACTGGTAAGAGACTCTCTGCCAGCGCCCCTGCTCTCTGTGGAGCACCCCCCTAGCCTTAGGGGCCGCCTGCTGCCCTCGGCCCAGGCCTCCTGGTGCAGACAAAGATGACTCACTCAGAAATCCTGGATGCTAGTCTTAATTCTGCCCCAGCTACTTGTCCGCCCCTCAGGTGCTCTGACCTTCCTCTCTCCTCCTCCTCCTCCTCCCTAATGAGGATTCCCCAGGACATTCATTTTCCCCAGCTTCATGCTCTGCCATCCCCATCCTAGCTCAAAGCCAGCCCTGTCTTAGAACCCTTCCTTGTGCTGGTCCCGAATCTCCTCCCCAGAGACACCTCCCTGACCCTGTGCACTGACTCCACCTGCAGGACCCCCCTCCCTGCTTACCACTGACCTTCGCGTTGTGGAGACTTCAGTGGATTCCGTGACGTTGGCCTGGACTCCGGCGCCAGGGACATCCAGCTACATCCTGTCTTGGAGACCAGCACCAGGCTCTGGCCACAGTAAGAGTGCTGAACAGGGAGGGACTCTTCAGTGTTGGTGTGGAGGAGGGGGGCTTAGCCTGGCTTGGGACCCTGTGTCCGGGGCCGGCGGGTTCCGGCTCCGATGGCCCCCCCAGCAGTGGTTTCTTTTGGGAGATCATATACTTGGGAAGAGTGTTCCCAACATGACACGTGAAGGAAGTCTCCAGGTCCTTTGGGGGAGGAAGCCCCAGGACTGTTTGTCTAATGTAGGATCCTAAGGACATTTGGGACATCTGCAAGTTGGGATTTTCCTTGTGTGTGTCCCTGGGATTTTATAAGGAGGCCTTTAAGATCTAGGGGAGTCCTTGGAGATGCCCCTCATTTTAAATTTTTATTTTATCTTCTCTTTCTTTTTTACCTTGATAGCTTCCCCTGGGTCCCAGCAGACACTTCCAGGTTCCTTGAGCTCCCAGAGAGTGTCAGGGCTGGAACCTGGCGTCTCCTACACCTTTTCCTTAACACCTGTCCAAGGGAGTAGCCGAGGTCCCGAAGTGTCACTCACTCAGCATCCTGGTAAAGAGATCACGGGGAACACATTTGGGGTGGGCATGGAGCTGGGGAGATTGGTGGGGGACAGATCTGCTGGGTCGGTGTCATGCAGTGATGTCAAGAGCTGGTTTGTGAGTGTGAGTGGTGGGTGACACCAGGAGGAGCCCACCATGATGGGAAACATGCTGACCCTTCCTTTGGGGACGCCTTTTCCCCTCCTCCACCTTCAGGGTGCCCACACGGCCAGGCAGATGTAGTGTTCCTGATCCATGCCACTAGGGACAATGAGTATCAATCAGGCGTTGTGAAGTCTGCCCTCAGCCGCCTGGTGTCTGCTCTGGGGCCACTTGGGCCAGATGCTATGCAGGTATGTCCTTGTCCCCCGCGCCAGCCCTGGAAGGGTTCCTTCCGACTGCTACCCCTGAGGATTCCCAAGACAGAAGAATCCTGGATACTTGCTCCCTTTCTGGCATCTCTCCCTTTGCAGTAATTCATTCTTTCTCCTTACATCCAGCTCATTTTTCTCCTGTCCCCAACATATAATAAAATAAGGTCCAGGAGGGATCTTCTGGGAATCACACCTTTTCTCCTTGTGTTATAAATAGAGAAACTGAGGTTCAATGTGCAGGTGGCTTCTCCATAGTCCTCCAGAGCTGGGATCCTGGATCTCCTGCCTCTCAGGCCCAGGCTCTTTCCATTACCTTGTGGCACCTTTATTGATCAGACTCTATCCAGTATAAGCATGGTCTGACATAAATAACTAGCGTGGAAAGAGTCCTGCCTGGCCTGCAGCTCAGAGAACCGAATTCTAGTTCTAGACCTGCTGTTTACCTCAATTTGTTTCTATCTCTCCTGAATCTCATCTGTGAAATGGTGTTCTCTAAAATTCCACCGAGTCCTAATATCCTGGGCTTCTCCGATTCCACAAGTTGTTATCCATTTAACATGTTCCACATCATCCCCTTTCTAATCTAAGCCTTTGGTCTAGGGCCTACCTGGCCTATTGTTATTGCTCACTGACACTACTTCAGTCCTTGGGCCTAGCTAACTTCTGGTATTCAGTCCTACTAGAAATGGTGGGACTTCTTCCTGATGGGGCCTCTTTTCAAATAAACCTTTATTATCAAAGGAGATAATATTTGTAAAATACTTAGCGCAGTGCCTGGCATATAGTAGGCACTTAATAAAGGCTTATTTCCTCCCTTTCATTCATTCAGCATTTTTCAGAACCTACCTCAAGGCTACAAGTAAACTTCTTAATCTGGTGAACAGGAGTGCTGGCAGAGAGACTCTTATGTTCTTCTGATAGCATCCTGGACCCTGACTCTGCATCCCCCATAATTTTTTCCCTTTTCCCCCTTCCCATAGAATTCCTCCTGGGATTCTTCTGAGCACAATCTATGATCTGTCTTAATTATAGGGTGCTATTTTCCATCTCAATTAACATGTCCTATTGGGATCCCTCCAGCTCCCTCTCTCTCACCATCTCTCCACCCCCTTCCCTGCTTCCCTTACTCCCACCCAATTGATGCTCCACTAGAAAAGCACATCTCCAGGTCTCATCCCAAACCAATGTCTTTCCCCTAGATCTAGCTGAGAGCCATCATTCGACAAATTATTTATTTATTTGCTGAGGCAATTGGGGTTAAGTGACTTGCCCAGGGTCACACAGCTAGGAAGTGTTAAGTGTCTGCACATTCAGCAAATTTTTTTTTTTAAATAAAGCCTTTTATTTACAAAACATGAGCAATTTTTCTACATTGACCTTTGCAAAAACTTTTTTTTTGTTGTTCCAAGCTTTTCCCCTCCTTCCCCCCACCCCCACCCCTAGATGACAGGTAATCTAAAACATGCTAAATAGGATAAATTACATGACAAATACAATACATGTATACATATCTATACAGTTATCTTACTGCACAAGAAACATCAGATCTAGAAAGAGAAGAACAAAAAACAACCTAAGAAGGAAAACAAAATGCATGGAAATATTCACAGAAAGCGTTAAAATGCTATGTTGTGGTCAGTACTCAGTTCCCACAGGCCTCTCTCTGGATGTATATGACTATCTTCATCGCTGAACAACAGGAACTGGTTTGAATCACATCATTGTTGAAGAGAACCATGTCCATCAAAATTGATCATCGTATAGTCTTGTTGCATTCAGCAAATTATTAAACAAGCATTTATTAATCACTTGCTATATATGGATATATGTGCTGGGCTCTGGAGCTCAGGTTAATGAATGGATGAGACATAAATATCAATAGCTAGAATATACACCAGAGAGGAGTTTAAATGCTAAGTGAGGTTGGGGATGGGTGGAAGTTGATACTTATTAGGGAAGGCTTTCTAGAAGTGGTGGTAGGCTTAAGAATTAGGTTGGGTTGGAACACATCGATAATTTAATTACAAGTTGTTCCTCCTAGTTTCTAACTAGGTATGTCACAGTTCTCAAACCTCTTCCCTTGCAGGTTGGGCTCATGACCTACAGTCACCGACCCTCCCCTCTGGTCCCCCTGAATGGCTCCTATGATCGAAACGCCATCCTTCAGCGGATCCAGGGCATTCCCTACACAGATCCCAGTGGGAACAACCTTGGTGAGGGGCTGGGAGGGCAGGAGTGGGACAACACAGACCAAGTCACTGCCCAGGCTCTGCCCATAACTTTCTGGGTCCTCTGGCTCTCTGGAGGTGGTCTATGGGCTCACTCTCTCTCCCTGAGCATCCAGATTTGGCTGGCTGACAAAGGGCTGGGCCTGGGGCTAATGGAGTTGGGGCTTGTCCCTTTGGGGCTCCAGCCTAAAAGTGCTCTCTCTTTGTAGGTGCTGCCATCAATACGGCATACAGGTACCTGTTGGCGCCTAACAGCAGTGGCCGTCGCTCCCATGTGCCAGGCTTGCTGGTGCTGGTGGTGGATGGCCCTTCTGGGGATGATGCCATCAGTCCTGCTCGAGAGGCTCAGGCTGCAGGTGAGGGGCTTAGGTTTCTGAGGATAATATGGGGGGAACATCTCTCCCATTTGAGGAGAAGTCTTGGTCTGAGGGAAAGACAGGCCTTCTGCCCTTGGGGGACCCTTGGTCTGAGCAGTGCCTCTGGCAGGGATTTCTGTGCTTGCACTGGGTCTGCCTGGGGCTCAGCCGGAGCAGCTGAGGCGTCTGGTGTCCAGTGTGGATCCTGCCCCGGTCTTTATTGCTGCGGACAATGCCCGTGGTCTGGAGCAGGCGCTTGGTGGTCTGGCCACTGCTATGTGCCAGGTGGCCTCTGGCACCCAGGTGAGAGATGTATGGATGGGCAGACAGAGGGCACCTGGCACTCCAAGGATGGGCTTTGGAAGGAGATTCTGGGGGGAGGACTCAGGATGCTTCATCTTCAAGGAGATTTTGTCTGTGTCCACAGCTGAGGCCTGTGCCCTGCCCATCACAGTGTCCCAGGGTGAGTACCCTGGGCTCTTGGACAGGGAGGAGGGGAAGGGAAAGGAGGGGAGCTGGGAGGTAGTCCTTGGACCTGACGCCTTTACTCCTTCCTCATGTGTGTCCTCAGGGTCCAAAAGGGGAACCTGGAGAGACTGTGAGTAGGATTTGGGGGTGGGGAGGGAGAGAACATGTTTATTTGGGGGTGGTGGGGAGAATAAGTAAGAAGGGTCTGTGGTTGGGGAGAGGGAAACAGGAAACAATTACAATGATATTGGGGGATTCTGTGGGTGGGAGTCAGTGGATGAGATTCACAAGGGATGACGAGGACGGGATGGTTAGTGGCTTGGGTCTCATTGTTGCTTATATCTTCTCAGGGCCAGAAAGGACAAATTGGTCCCCCTGGAGACCCGGTAACTGCCCCTCCCCATCGACCCTTTCCCTGTGTCTCCTCTTCTCCCTTCATATCTTTCCTGTGTCAACCAGAGCTCATCTCCCTTAGCCCCTTCATCCCCTCTCTCTCATTCTCCTTTCTCTCAGGGCAGGAGCGGCCCCCCTGGACCCCGGGGGTTATCCGGAGGTGGCGAGAAGGGGGAGAGGGTGAGTAAGGGAGAGACTGCCTAGCCTTTGTGTCTCTGGCTCAGGTCCTGTGGGTCCCCCCAGTTATGCTTCTGACCCTGAGGACCCCACTCTCTATGTCTCTGTCACTGTCAGCTGTTCTAGACAGTAATGTTCCACTACAGTCATATACCAGAGTTTAATGGGCATCCCTTTGATTTCCAATCTTACTCCCCACAAAAAGAGCTGCTATAAATATTTTTCGTATAAATAGGTTCTTTTTCTTTTTATTTGATCTCTTTGGGGTATAGATCGAAGGGTGCTGTTGCTGGGTCAAAGGGTATGCACAGTTTTTGGACATAGTTCTAATTTGTTTTCCAGAATGGTTGCGCCAAGAGTACATTAATGTCCCAATTTTTTCACAACCCCCCTAGTGTTTGTCGCTTTTCTTTCTTTCTTTTTTTTTTTTTTTTGCTGAGACAATTGGGGTTAAGTGACTTGCCCAGGGTCACACAGCTAGGGAATGTTAAGTGTCTGAGACCAGATTTGAACTCAGGTCCTCCTGACTTCAGGGCTGGTGCTCTATCCACTGCACCATCTAGCTGCCCCGACTATTGATAGCCTTGACATCCTCTTCTGAAAGAGGAAACTAACTGCCTGCTCATGTCCTTTGACCATTTAACAATTGGGGAATGACTCTTATTTTTATAAATTCAATTCAGTTCCCTATATATTTGAGAAATGAGAAGGGGCTTATATTCTAATAGGGGAGATAGCACAGATGAGAGGTAGAAGAAAAGGAAGGAAGGAAGGGGAGAGGAGAGAGAAAGAGACAGAGATAAGAGACAGAGACAGACAGAGAGAGAAGGGGGAGAGAGAGAGAGAAAGAGAGAGAACAAGGTGGGAGAGAGAGGAA
>JAJPUD010023366.1:0-20091 GCA_023553655.1 Myrmecobius fasciatus
TTTTAGATACAGGGATGTAGGAGTCAGAAGATAAATCAAAGGTGACTTCCAAGTTTCAAGCCTAGAGGTCTAGAAGACAAGGAAAATCATTAATAGAAATAGGGAAGATTGGAAAGGTGATCAGTTTAGGGAAAGGGAAGATGAATTCCATTTTAGACTGAGTGAATTTGTCTAAAGACAAAGTTTCCTTAGGCATAGATGAGAGAGATCAGAATTGGCAAGTGAGTGCAATTCCTCTTTGGAGGAATTCACCATTTGTGAGACATGATGATGCTTCCAACTCCTGCCCATCAGCCAGAACAATTAAGGCAATGTGCTTCCCCAAACCCTCTCTACACTTAAAAGGTTTCTTTCTCTTCCCGAAAGTCACCCATGACTCTTACCTGATAGAGGAATCTTTGGCTGAACTGCTGCATGGCCCCCTGCAGCTGATTCCTTTGGCACTGCCACTGTTCATAGTTCCTCACATACTCTGCTGTTGGACGCTGCCAGGTGGTGGTCCTGGTGTTGTGGTCCACATAGTAATACCTTCCTCGGGGATCCACACGCTTTTCCCAGCTGGAAACATCAAATTCAGAGTCAGCACAATGGCCTCTACATCTTGGAGAATCCCAAGATTTCCCAGGCTGAAGACAAAGGGAATAAGTTTGGGTCCAGCAACTTGGGGTCCATCAGAAAAACAGCTAGATCCCAATCTCCCAGGCTTATAGAGAACAAGTGGTATCAGTCAAAACCCAGCAGAGGAGCACATGCAAGAAAGAAGATCGAAGTGACATGGAGGAGTTAAAGAGATGGCCCAGGTAAGCCTAGTGAGTATGAGATGCAAAAGCTAAATCTCAAGAGTGTGCTCACATTGCAGTAAATAGTTAACAAGGCAGTACAAAGTAAACCCAATAAAACTAACCTTTAACTAACCTTTCAGAAAGACCCCCTGGCTGATGCTCTCTTTGATTTCTCTTTGCTATGAAGTGGTTACCCACAATCCATTGGGTCATATCTCAATACTAAGGAGCTTTGGGTTTAATCTTCCAGTCAGGTTCTGTCTGTTGGCTCTCGGCTATTTCTTTAAGACTTCTGACCCTTCACTTTCCTCCATCACTGCATTGCTCTGCCCCTGAAGCAATCTTTACCTCCATTTGGACATCTAGCAATAACTTCAAATTCAACATATCTAAAGCCGCTCATCATCTTTCCCCCAGATTATCTCTTTTTCTTGCTTTCTCCTGTTCCTATCAATGTCTCCACATGTGAAAAGGTGGATTTATCTTTGTCTCTCTCTCTCTCTCTCTCTCTCTCTGTCTCCTTCTTCCTACACCAGTCAGAAAGAACCAAGTTATAGCAGTCTTTCTTATAGTGATCCCTTTCCTCTAGTTACTGCTGCCTTCTGCTTTTACAGAACTCCTTACTGACTTCCCCACATCTGGAACTACCCCTCTCTAATATATCACTACCATATTAATCTTCCTCAAATACCATTTTGCTCTTATCCTACTATGTTCTTGCTGAAAAAGCTCCAATGGCCATTTGTTGCTAATAAGTTCAGGATTCCCAGACTAGCATCCAAGTCCTTTAGAACTCTAGCTCTTTAAATCCATCTCCCATTAATCTCCCTGCATGAATTCTCCTCCTTCCCTGAGGAGTATATTCCCATCTCATACTACTTCTCCTTGATACTGCTTGTAGCTCTCCCCCTGCTTAGAATGCCCTCCTTCTTTCTCTCCATGTCATTTAAGATTTTCCAGCTCAAGCTGCACTTTCTTTGTGAGGTCTTTCCCCAACGATCTCAGTTAGTAGTGACCCCTCCAGTTTTTTATCTCTTGGAGTATTTAGTGTCTATTTTAGTCACCTGGCACAAAGTATATACCATTTCACATTGTTGTTTTGTCTTTCTATGTAAATGGCCCGCTTCCCCAATTCAACAGTAAGGAACTAAAGGGCAGAGATCATGTTTTATAGATGTTTGTGTCCCCAGAATTTAACACATAGAGGGGACCCTAATATACATTTGTTGTTGATGACAATGATGACATGGACAAGCAAGAGCTTCCTCTTTTCCTAAGCCTTGAAAATGGCACTCTATTCCGGTGAAGATGAGAAATTAAATAAGACGAACAAGAAAGACAAAAATAAGATCAAAAGCTTCATGTAATAAATTATATTTAAAGCAAAATTCTTAGCCTGAGGCCATGAATGAGGGTTGGAGGGGATGGAAATCACATCTTTATTTTCACTAACTTTTTGGTCTCTTTTATAATCCTATGGATATAAAATCCTTATTCTGAGAAATCCATAAGCTTCATTTACCAAAGGGTCCATGAATCCCAAAAAAGAACCCATGACTTAAAAGAACAAAATAGCCAAGTATCCTCAGCCTAATGGACAGTCACAAGAAAAATACATGGGGGAAGAAATGACTTCTCTCTAATTCTAAAGCTACCATGAGGGCAAAAGGAGAGCCTGGAGCCAGAGAGGATTAAAAAAGGAATTCCAGAGCACAAACTGAGACTAGGGAAGAAGACCAACCGATTTGCACATAACAATCCAGCTACAAACCAGCCTATTCATGGTTCTTCCAAAACATTGCTCCATCTCCCCTCTTCCCGCATTTGCCCAGGCTGTCCCTTCCTGGTATGCTCTTCCCCCACACCTTCACCCTTCAGCTTCCCTGGTTTCCTTCAAGACTCAGCCCCAAAGCCCCATTCCGCAGGAGGTCTTTCCTGGTTCCCCCTGCTGCTAGCAACTTCCCTTCTGAGATGATCATCTATTCTGTACATGTCTTCTGTTTACCTGATCGTTTACATGTTGCTTCTCTTAGGAGAATGTGGAAACAGTTCTTTGCTTTCCTTAATTTCTTCAACATTTAGCACCACACCCAGCACACAGTCATCACTTAATAAATGCTTGTCAACTGCTTAACTGCCTCTGCCTGACTGAAAGGCTCCTTAGCGGTCCTCTGGTCAAACTCCTCCACTTCACACATGAGAAAATAAAGGCCCTAGAAGGTTATATGACTGCCTGGTCCCCAAGATTAGAGCTGGGGAGTGCTCGGAAAGACATCAAAGCTCCTTTCCTGGACCTCAGCTCTCTAGAAGGAAAGGACTGTGAAAGGACTAGGATGGGAAAGGAAGGGGTGGCTCTCTTCAAAAGCCCCCAGAAAGCAAAAATAGAAGAAGCCTTTTATGAAGCTTTATGAAGAGGAGGAGATTCCTTGCTTTTATGGATAATACTACAAAGCAAAGGAGTCGACACTGGCTGCTGCCTGAGAAAGCAGCAAAGACCAGGACTGCACCAGTCCCAGTCACCATCCTCAATACTCTTGCATAGAGCAAAACATCCGATGGCTTTGAGCTGAAATCACTGGCTCAGGTTTATGTCACAGGCAAATAAGGTGGTGGCCAGGACTGTAAGTCAGAAAAGCCGTGCTCTGAAGATGGCCTTATCACTGCCTCCTGACTGCCCACTGACCACGGACAAGAGCACAGGTCTGTTCCATCCAGTTCTCTCCACTATGACACTGAATAAGTAACTACAAGAAGGAAGCTTTGACTTCAAAATTATTTTCTTTTAAGAAAAACTTAGGAAATATTCACAGGAAGGCAAGATTGGCTAGGATCAGGTGTCCTCAGGGTATGAAGCTGCAATGTCTCCTGTGACAATCCTAAAGCTATAATGAAATAGAAACCCCTGTCCAGACCCCTCTGCATCTCAGCACAGGGCTACAAGGAGGAGGAAGCACTACTCTTAAACAACATCTTTATTTTCACATCTTCTAAGTGCTGACAAAGACTAGAATACCTGAATAACTTATAGGAAATCTCTCTGATAGAATGGTATTTAAAAAATAAAGTGTGTGTGTGTGTGTGTGTGTGTGTGTGTGTGTGTAAGAGAGACAGAGAAACACAGAGAGAAACATAGACATAACAGAAAGGCAGAGAAAGAGAGAGAGAAAGAGAGACAGACAGAAAGAAGAGAGAAATGGGAGAGAGAAAAAGGGACAGAGACAGAATTTCCCAGACAAGGAATAAAACAAAACCACACCTATTCACACTTACACAGAAGGGGTAAGGTTTCCCTATTACTACATCCTGATCACACAATGTGAACATCTGTAAAATCTACTACTGAAAGATAATGCTTAACTTGGGTCACTCTAAAAATGAAATTCTAAAGTCATTCAAAGTGAAAAATAGGAAAAAGAAATAATAATGAGAAGTTATCAGAGACTCTTTTCCCAGAAGGGGAGGGAAAGGGGAAAAAATCCTCCTACTGGAAAACCCTAAGTTGTGAGGAGCCTCTTAATGGAAAGTCCTAGGGAGAGAAGGTGGGGCCATGTTTGCTCAGGGCCTGGCTGGCATCTGGGCAGCAGCCGAGCCTTAGGCCTCTCAGGTATCCTGCCTGCTGCTGGCCCCCCTTCCCACACCAAACTGCAAAGGGAAGGAGGGAGGGAAGCCTGCCCGCCCATGGACATCTAAGCCCTTCATGGCTACTTTATTAGAAAAGGGTTCTTTTTTTCTGTGAGTGGGAGACATTCCCTTTCAAAAGCTCTCAATGTGGGGATTCACGTTTGGAAAGTACGTTCTGTCCCTGGCAGACATGGAACCAAGCCACTTCTCTTTACACTTGGACAGTTCTCTTTCCCTTGGAAGCCCCTCATGTCTTCTGGTTATGGCAGAGAATGCCCTTCCCTCCTTCCAGAACACAGATGACTGGAAAGGCACACTGTCTACAGTGGCAGATTTCTCGAAGGATATACTTCATATGTGACACCTCTCCAGCTAATTTTTATGAGTTTTTCAAGAATACTCTCTCCCCTTACTTCCTCCCTCTCTGTCTTCTGAATGCTACAATTCCATACGAGCCAAAAGGAAAAATACTCAACAAAGAACCAAGGCACCCCAAGAGAGGTGTAGAAAGTCCCAGAAACATGCAAGTCAATAGAAAAAGTTTCCATTCAGTGAAATCCATAGGCCAAGGGCTCTCCAATGGCTTCAAATTTTAGGTCCTCAACCCCTTTAACCCCAAAACTCCCCTTGTTACTTAGCAAGGCTAATCCATGCCCCGAAGTGAATGGGAAGACCTCAAGTCAGTACAGTCAAGAAAGGAAAAGAGAAAAGTAGAAAGGAAGAGGAGGAGAAAGAGCAGAGTCCCCCCTCAGCTGCATCTGTCCCCCAGATAGAGGATCCCGGGATCATCTTACCCAGGAGGAAGGGGCCTTTCCCAGGTAGTCGTTTTTGTATTGTGGTCGACATAATAGACTCTCCCATTGGGCAGCTCTCGTTGTTCCCACCTGAAAAGAAATAAGAGAGATGTGAGGTGCACAGTGAAAGGAACCCAGGTGCGATGATCCCTGATCACTGATACCCCAATGAATCCCACAAATCCAACAACTAGCAAGTGCCGACCGTGTGCAAGGCACCCCATGAAGGACAGAGGCACTGTCCTCAAGGAACTTATTTTATTTGAGTGGATAACAGAGGTGGCCTAAAAAAGCCCATAATTCCCTAGAGTCTTGATCAATGAATTTATCTACAACTTACTATACTCTATTTTTCAATACTCAATATTTTTCAATTTCTAATTTTCAATATTTTTCCCTGGACAAGGGGAATGTTAAATGTGCTCTGGCACAGACACACTACATCTTCCTGGGCTATTCCCCAGGCCTGGAATGCTCTCCCTTCCTTGTCTCCTCCAGCTGCTGGCACACCAGACTTCCTTCGTGGCTCAGTTCAAACCCTTACCTTCTGTAAAAGCTTTCCCAGTCCCCCTCCAGACCTGTGCCTTCCCTCTAAGATGACTTTCCATCTGCACTGCACATATCTACAATGTGCTCTAAGTTATCTCCTCATTACACTTTGAGCTCCTTAAAAGCAGAAATCTCTTCTGCCTTTCTTTGTTTATCCCCAGCAATTAATACAGTGCCCAGAACATAATAAACACTTAATAAGTGCTTGCTGACTTGATCCTACATAATCATGATCAAATATATCTTCAGCGTACAGGAACAGATGACTCAAAAAAACTAGATATATCATGATTTATTTGCTGCCTCTTTGGTTTGCAAATTTTGTCTTCTACTTCTACCATCAAAGGCAGAGTTAACTCTCTTATTAGTACTGATGGAAGAGCGATAAAGACAATAGTAATGATAATAACAGCTGGTAGTTCTTACTATACTAATATATACAATATACTACTACATAAAAATACTAAAATAGTATTTTATTTTTCCAAATACATGTAAACATAATTTTCAACATTCATATTTATAAACCTCTGGGTTCTAAATTTTTCTCCCTCTCTCCCATACCTTTCCCTCTCCCAAGACAGCAAGCAATCTGATATAGATTAAATACAGGTAATCATTTTAAATGTATTTCCATATTTGTTATGTTTTGCAAGAAAAAGCAGACCAAAAGAAAAAAAAACTGACCAAAAAAAAAAATCAAAGAAGTGAAAATATTATGCTGAGATCCACATTTAGTCTTCATAGTTCTCTCTGTAGCTATGATTAACATTTTCCAACCCAGGTCTATTGGAATTGCCTTGAATCACTACATTGTTGAGAAAAGCTAAGTCTATCACATAATCTTGTTATGTACAATGATCTCCTGGTTCTGTTCACTTCACTCAGCATCAGTTCATGAAAATCTTTCCAAACTTTTCTGAAATCAGCCCACTCATCATTTCTTATAGAATAATGTTCCATTAGGTTCATATACCATAACTTATTCAGCCATTCCCCAACTGATGAGCATTCACTGAATTTCCAATTCTTTGCCCTACAAAAAGAACTATAGCTGGCTTTCTAAAGTGCTTTAAGTTTTGATTTTTTTTGCAACATGGAAATGTGGAAATCGTTTTGCATGACTTCATATGTATAATGAGTATTAAATTTCTCATTTCAGGAGATAGTGGAGAGAGAAAATAAGTTCCTAAAAAAAGAACATATACACATAAACACACAAAGTCTCATTTGAGCCTACAAAAACTTCCTAGACAAGGAGCATATTATTTATTCCCACACAGAAGGAAATGGGATGAAATGGGAATGGAGCTAGCTCCAGAATTGAAGCACAAAATGGAGTCAAGTGTGTGGTTCACCCAATTCTCACTATCACTTGCTATTTTAATTCCCTCACAGAGAATACCAAAAAAGAGACAAAAAAGGCAATCCCTGATCTCAAGGAGCTTACAATCTATACATGCAACAAATATATACAAACTATATATAGGATACATGGGAAATAATTAGCAGAGAGAAGACACTGGAATTAAGAGGTATTGATAAAGGCTTCCTGTAGGTAGGATGAGAATGAAAGGAAATTAGGGACATCAGTGTTTTGAAAAGAGGAGTAAGAGCATCCCTGGAATGAAAGATAGCCAGAGAAAACCCGTGGAGCAGAGTTGGAATGGCTGGTTCATGGAACAGTCAGGAGGTCAATGATACCAGCCTGAAGAATACATGACAGGGGAGCAGCTAGGTGGCCCAGTGGATAAAGCACCAGCCCTGAAGTCAGGAGGACCTGAGTTCAAATCTGATCTCAGACACTTAACATTCCCTAATTGTGTGACCCTGGGCAAGTCACTTAATCCCAATTGCCTCAGCAAAAAGCAAAAAACAATATATGGCAGGAAGTATATTGTAAGAAAGCTGAAAGGGACAAAATTAGGAAGGCTTCTGAAAGCCATACAGAATATTTTATATTTGTTCCTGGAAGTAATAGGAGCCACTGGAATTTATCGAGGAATGGGGGTGACAGGATCAGACTTGAACTTTTAGGAAAACCTATAAAAGGATTGGACTGGAGTGGGGAGAGACCTGAGGCAGTCTCACCCCTGAAGCTACTGCAATAATCCAAGTGTGAGGTGATAAAAGCCTTCACCAGAAGAGTCAGAGGTGGGAAGAAGGCATATTTAAAGAGATGTTGCAAAGGTGAGACTGACAAGTTTTGACAACATCTCGAACAATGAGCAATCCAGAATAACACCTGGGCACAGGTGAGGCTCTAGAACTTGCTCCAAAGTTCTCTTTTCTTTTCCTTAGTCTTCTTTTAGAAAATGAAATCGATTTTCATTGATATCTCTTGTTTTCACATAGCCTAGATTTCTTTACAGATGTTTTCGATATTCTGGAAATTAATAAATATCAAAGAGGCATTTTCATATGTATGTGTATGGACAAATGCACATACATATATATGAGAACAGAAAAAGAGGACTATATATAAAAATGCAGACCTCTACTAAAATCAGTTTGATTTGTTTTTAAGTATATAATATAGACAACATGTAACTTTCAAAGCCGTCTTATTTTTCTGATTCTTTCTGGCATTCTTTCTGTTCTCTGCTCTGTATTTTTTTAAATGCTTTAAGGACCTTCTTTTCCTTCTTTCTTTTCTTTCTCCATCCTATTCTACTTCCCTCTCACCTTTCCACCCAATCCCCAAGTTAGAAAAAAAAAGGAAAACAAAATCTTGTAATAAATGGGCATAGAGAAGCAAAACAAATTCCCCATACAAACTGTGTCTGAAAATCTACATCTGATACTGCATCTTGAGTCCATTAACTCTCTGTCAGCAGAAAAGCATGGTCCACCGCAAATCCCCTGGAATATTGACTGGTCACTGCATTGATCAGAAACCTTTTGTCTTTCAAAGTTCTTTTATTTTTAAAAATGTTGTGATAAATTTTTCTATTGGTTCTACTCAATTCCTTCTTCATCAATTCCTATAAATATTCTCAGGCTTGTTTGAAACCACCCCTTTAATCAATTCTTATGACACAATAATATTCTATTACATTCACATCTATAATTTTTTGGTGCCTTGGTTTACAAGTTCTTTGTCATTGCAAAAATGGCTGCTATATCTATATACACATACAAATATAAATATATATAAAATGCATATGTATACGTATGTTTTTATAGCTGCTTTTTGTATTTTATATATGCGCATGCACACACACACACCCCTTTTTCTTCATTCTTTGATCTCTTGGGATATAGACCTAATAGTGATATCTATGGTTTAAAGGACGAGCACAAAATAACTCTCCAGAATGGCTGGCCCGATTCACAGCTCCTCCCACAGTGTATGTGAGTGCCTCTCTAAGTATCAATGGCACTCCTCTCTCCTGGTTCTCCTCACCCATCTGCCCACTTCTCAATCTCCTCTGCTAGATCTTCATCCATATCATGGCTCTGTTCTCAGCACTGCTCTTCACTTAAAACTACCACATGATGACCTCATCAGCTCCCAGACGTTCAAATATTATCTCTATCCTGATAATTATCCAGCCCTAACCTCTGCTAATCCATTTCTTGCACATCCAAGTGTCTGATGAACCTTTCAAACTCACCGTCCCATCTTAAACTCAACATTTCCGAAACTGAGTTTGTTTCATTGTCTTTGCCCCTCAATGATCCCTTCTTCCCAGCTTCTCAATTCCTGCTGAGAGCACCCCCAATCCAGTTACTTAGGTTCACAGCTCCCACATCCAATTTGTTTCCAAGTCCTTTGCAATATCATATACTTATACCCCCTTCTCTGATACTGCCAGCACCCTGGGACGAGCCCTCGTCATCTCTCACCTGGACCATGGCACCAGCTTTCTGGTTAGTCTCCCCACTTCAAGTCTCTCTCCATTCCAGTCTATCCTCCAGTCAGCTGTCAAACTGATCCTCCTAAACTGGAGGTCTGACAAGGCTTAGTCCCAGTCAATACTTGAGTGCTTCGAATAAAAGATTTTCCATTTGGCACTGAAAGCCCTTTACAACGTGGCCTGCTCTGACCTTTCCAGTCTCCTCAGACCTCACTCCCCACCATGTAGTCTTCAATCCAGTAACACTGACTTCCTTGCTATTCCTCAAAGGGGACTTTTTCACTAGGTATCTATCATGCCTGGAGAGCTCATGTTTGTCTCTAAGTAGCTTCTTTTATGTCTCATCTAAAATTAACCTGTACAAAAAAAAAAAAAAAAAAAAAAAGACTTTCCTAGTCCCCTGGATAATGCTATAGCTTTTCTGCTGTGTTTTTGGTTTTGGTTTTGTTTTTTTTTTTTGGGGGGGGTGTCTTTCTTTGTATCTCTAGGACTTAGCACATTGTTTGGCACTCAACAAGTACTTAATATTTGTTTACTGGTTTTTAATTCACAATTAATCTAAATACCTTTCCTGGAAATTTATTCAGTGGCCCATTCGAATTTAAATTGGGAGGGGGGATATATAAATACAAAAAAAAAAAAAAAAACAATTCCTTCTCGCAAGAGCAATTGTTCAAGTTTGAGGAAATAAGGCTATATATAAGTATAGACAGTATAAATAAAAAGAAAATAAAAACAAAGCATTAAATTCAAGATCCTTTGAGAGAGAGTACATTAGCATATGAGATGATCAGGAAAGAACTCTGACCAGTACAACAAAAGCCACAATTCCAGAGAATTCTTGATGAAACATGCTGCTCACTTCCAGAATGAAAGCTGATGGACTCAAGAGTACAGGCTGAAGCACAATTTCTCTCTTCCTTTCTTTCTGTTTTAGATATGGCTAATGTGAGAAACTTGTTTTGTTTGACTCATATATTTGTAACAAATTTTGTTTTTCTTGCTTTCTCCACAGAGGGAGGAGAGTGAGAATTTGAATCTGAAAATAAAATTGAATTAAAAAAAAAAAAAAAAGGAGAAACAATGTTTGAATCATGTCTTGAAGGAAGAAAGGGATCCTAAGGACCAAGAACTGAAGATTCTGGGATGTCAAAATGTTTGCTCACTCTTTAGATACACAGATGTGCACTGTACAGAGACAGCATTGAGGACTCTGCACCAGATGTCTGCCATACTTTCCCCTTCCTCCAACACAGACGAGAATGAAATACCCTATTTTCCACCTGGAAACTTTTTGGCTAATTTCCTTGCCACAAAGCAACCAAACCAGAGTTCATCTGCTTACTTTTCAGTCACTAATTCACATCTGGGCAACTGTCCACCTGTGGGTAGTGCTTCCCCCTTGTGAAGCAAACGGTCTGCTGTAGGTGTGAAAGGATGAAGGGAGCTAAACACGTTTCTTTTTAAACCAAAAATTCTTTCCACAATTCTTCCATCTGTAATCCCGACTTGTGACAATCTCGCCTTTGTATTTCACCTAGTTAAGCCATTTTTACTATGCTTTAGCTACTGCCTGAATTCTGAACTAGAATCTTGAGGCTTTCCCCCCTTCACCCCCAATTCTCACAAAGAGGGCAATTAAAACCCACCACATCATTTCTGAAATACTTTTAACTATTCTCCAGTTGCTCTACCCTTCCCCCAATCTTCCAGACCCAAAGAAAAAAATTAATTTGCTTTTTGGAGTTCTTTTCACTTATAACTAAAGAACCATCACCATCCTATTTCTGATCCTGGCTAATCCTAAGAATGAAGGGATCCCTTAATGACCAGACATTCAACATCTTTCCATGAATTTATCCTTTTGTTAGCTCAGCTAAAAAAAAAAAGGTAACTACCAGAAAAAAAAATAAAAATAAAAATCTTTCTCCATTCACTTCTTCCCCTCAATTTTATCTCCCTAATTCCTGCTCAGATCAAATGCCCACCTTGGCTTAACTCTAGTCCATAACTCTAGCTAGGTGGTTTCCTTATGGAGCAAGCACCCAATTGCACCCCTATTCAGTCAATTACATTATACACATAATCTATACAGGTCCCTTCATTTCATTCACAGTGTATAGCTGGCAAATTCCAGCAGCATCAATCAAAACAAGATCGTCAATCCTTCACTCCCCTAGGCAACTCCTTTAAGCCAAACTCATAAGCTGGGTCTCCCTGAGCTCAGGTGACACATGTGGAGTATTCTTTTTCATTAATACTCCCTATCACCTTATGTCTCCGTCCCATTTAACCAACTTTTATATAGTGAAATTAAAACATTTTTCCATCAAAATACCAATGGATTTCAAAACTACTCTGAATGGTCACCCACAGATCATATCCTCTCCGTGTGAATAACTATTTGATGTTTTTAGAAAAAGCATTCAAAGCACCAATTTTGTTTTCAGGTTTCTATCCAACACACTGCTCCTTGGCCTACTGTGAAAGACATTCAATAGAACCATGAACTAACTACTCAGGACCTTTGTACTTCAGACTGCCTAAAACTGACAATTTCTCTTAATCTTGGTTACAGGCTTCTAAAATTCAAGATAATTTTAACTTTTCATCAGTTAGATGTATATCCTTGTGTCTAAGAATCATTAGGTTAACAGTAAAAATTTAAAAAAAATCACTGTTGGATGAAAACTAATATGCTAGTAATATATGTAAATATTACAGGTACCCTTTATGAAAAGAAGTCACAATCCCAACTTTTGGAGGTTTTCTGAAGCAGTGCAGGATAGCAAAAAGAGTGCTAGAACTAAATTCTAAGGGGACTGTGTTCAAATCCAGCTTCTGTCACTTTCTCCTTGTTAGACCCTGGGCACCAGACATCTCTGGGCCCTGAGATTACTCAACTGCAAAATAAAAGGGTTTACTTAAAACAGGAGCTCTTAACTTAAGGTCTAAGAACTTTTTTAAAGAATATTTTTATAATAGCATTGCCATTTAGTTGGTTTTCATGTAACCCACTGTATTTTATTTTATGCATTTAAAAACAGGATCCGGAGAAGGGTATTCATAGGTCTTACCTCACTATCCTTGGACTTGATTATCCCCAAAGGCCCCCTTTCTCTCTAAAATCCATGATCTGATGAGTTCTAATTTTCTGCCCAAGGCCAAGGATTGAGGTTCTTTCTAGCAGATTCTTCTTGGGTTGGTGCTACCATTTACCACAACTCACAGACCAAGAATTAGAAAGGATCTTAGAGGTCATCTAGTCTAGCCTCTCATATTTCAAAGGAGAAAACTACATGTCACATCCCAAGTCATTCAAACTTGGGATTCAAGCTCAGGGTGCCAACCCCTTACCCCTCAACACCTGATCCCTGAAAGGGAAAGTTTCCTAAGCAGCCTCATGGCTGTGACTCAATATCATTAGACCATCTCTCAGCCCAGGACTCAGTCCCCTAGCCAGTTCAGATTCCTCTGTTATTATTATAAGGGAACTTTATGGCCCAATCAGTTGTTAAGTGCTTACCATGTGCTACACTCTGGAGAAATAAAGAAAGGCAAAAACTTGGTCTCTACCTACCCTCAAGGAATTCACAATCTAGTGGGGAAAAGGGAAAGAACTTGGGAAAGAGGAAGGGAAGGAAGGAAGGAAGAATATGAGGGAGAAAGGGTGGAAAGGAAGAAGGAAGAAAAGGAAAGGAGGGGAAAAAAGAAGGGAGGAAGAGAGAATGAACAAATGAGGGAATAATTTCAGAGGGAAAATACTAATTATAGTGGGGACAGGAAGTAGGAGAAGACCACCACCAGGTGGGATTTGAGCTGCCAGTTCCCCCATGTAAGGAATAGCAAGGAGGCCAGTATCACTGTATCTTAGAGTACATGGTAGAGAGTGAAACATAAGATGACTAGAAGAGTGGATATAATAATTATACTAACAACTAGCAGTGACATAGCACTTCAAAGGAACTTCCAAAAGCTACCTCATTTGATCCTTACAACAACCCTGGTACCGTTACTATCCCTATATCACAGATGAGGAAACTGAAGCAGAACTTGAGAGGCTTACCCATAGAGCATCTTGAGACAAGATTGAAATGGAGGCCTTCCTAATTCTAAGGCTAGCATTCTATCTGTTATGTTATCTAGCTGCCTAGGTACCAGCCAGATTGTGAAGGGCTTTCAAAACCAAGCAGTGGAAGGGAGCCATTATAATGTGATGAATAGATGAGGGTATGGCATGGCCACTTAGAAAGTGGGGAGAACTCTGAGTTGGGGAGCCCAACCAGAAGGCCACTGCAACAGTCCAAGAGGAGGTGGCAAGGGTCTACATCAGGCAGCTCTGAGTAGAAAGAGAGAGAAGCTGCTGTGAAAGTGGAAATGACACTTGTTTCCCCTTCCATTGAATAACTGGTTTGCAAAGTAAAGATAATAATTCTTTATTGATTAGAGAAATGTAAATTAAAATAATTCTGTGATACCACTTCACATCAGATTGGCTAACATTATAGAAAAGGAAATGACAAATGCTGGAGGGGATGTAGGAAAAACACTCAAAGCACTATTGGTAAAGTTGTCAACTGGTTGGATCATTCAGGAGAACAATTTGGAACTACACCAACAGATAGAACTGTGCATATCCTTTGATCTAACAATACCACTACAAGACTTGTATCGCAAAGAGCCAGAAGAAAAAAGAAAAAGACTTACATATACAAAAAAGAACTGGAAAGTGAGAGGATGCCCATCAATTAGGAAATGGCTGAATCAGCTATGTTATGTGATTGTAATGGAAAAGCCTGAGACCTATATGACTTGATGCAGAGGTAAATGAACAGAACCAGATCACCATACACAGTAACAGCAATACTACGTGATTCACAACTGTGAAAGACTTAACTACACTGATTAATACAGTGATCCAAGACAACTCTGAAGCACTCATGATAAAAAATGCTATCCTGCTCTAGACAGAAAACTGATGAATTCTTGAGAACAAACTGAAGTATAATTTTTTTTCACTTTATTTTTCTTGCTTTTTTTCTTTTTGCAACAAGGCTAATGTGGAAATACATGTGCCATGATTTCACATATATAATTAGTATGCTATTGCTTACATTCTCAGTGAGTGAGAGGAAGGGATGGAGAGGAAGAAGAGAACTTGAAACTCAAAAAAAAATTTACAATGTTTAAAATAAAATTTTTGAAAACTGAAAAAAGATATAGAGAATTCTCAATCAGAATAGTTGACTTTACTTTGGCAGCATGTATACTAAAACAGGAACGATGAAGAGAAGATGACTCTTCTTGGGTTACATTCATTGTGTCTTTGAATCACAGTCTCACACCAAGAACAGATCAGGAATCTTAGAGAGCTCATCTCATCGAGTTCAATCCCCTCATTTTCACAAGAAACAAAATGACTTGCTCCAAGTCCCATAAATCAGAGGGAGTAGAAATGGGATTCAACCTATCAGATGGTAAGATATCAATAAAACTGATCTGTTCTGAAAAGAAGTGTTCCCGATGTTTCATAAGCTGCCGGTAGTCTACATCATATGAAAGACATCTCCTGCCCATATTTCTCAGTGTTTCTGTTGCTTCTTTGTAAACTGGCAGTAAGAAATATTCAGCTCAATCATTCCCCAAGGACCTTTCTCAATATGCTGAGCTACTCTTTAAGCCTAACACTGAGCTTCCTTTCAGAAAATATAAACAACACCTTCTTTATTTCTTTTACACACAGGATGGCATGGTAGCAGTTCTTCAGGTCCCTGAATTACATACTCATTTTTTTCCCCTTCTTTAACTAGTCCCTTTCTTTCACCTTGGACTAGTTTCCAAAGTTTATAGCGGAAGTGTTTAAAAAAAAAACAAAAAAACTTTATATAGCGGATGGTTTCTGTAGTAAATACAAGTACAGTCTATTCATAGATTTGATGCAAATAAAAGAGAAAATGAAAAAAAAATGAATGATTATGAACTACATCTATGGACAGAAGGCAGATAAGCAATCAACACTAAAAGCAGCAGAGACTGTAAATCTCCCTCTACAGAACCACAATGAGATAAAGATAATATATTCATAAGACTGTACTATTCCGCATGATCAGCACACTATCTCTCAGTAAAGAGCTTGAAAACTCTTCAGGAATGAATTTGGCTGGTGATAAAATTCAGTCTGGGATGCAAAAAAAAGGCAGAAGCTGGTTTCTAGCTTAGCCAAAAAGATCCAACCTCTGCTTATTGCTAAAATGTCTCTACAAATCAAGTCCCATACGAGAACACAGACATCTGGGGTTGGGGAGAAGGGGGATGTCTCTGGGGCTGCTTTGAGAAGGTGCCTCTGGAACTTGACATGGTGGTCACCATGAATCTGAAGGTCTTTGAAGCCCCCTCATTCCAATTAATTCTGCTCGGAGGCAGGAAACAGCTCGTGCAGCCAGTGACTGCTGGGAGAAATGACTGTGGGGAGGTAACCCAGCAGTCCAAACAAAACGCCCTCCCTTATGTAAGAAACCACAGCGACATGCTGTTTGCCAGGACAACATAATAGGCCTCTGTGTGAAGCAGTGGAGGGCACTGTGGGGGAGCGAGCTCACTCCCAGAGTTTACCTAAGCCATACCTGTGCTAGCAGTGTTAATGAGGGCTCTGTCCCCAAAGAAGGAGCCCTACTGATAGGAACCAGATGCAGGATGGGTTGACAATAGCAGCCTTGCCTTACTATTATTAGCTGGCCAAGATATTCTGTGCCCCCTTTTAATTGATGTTTCAAGCATCTTTTTGAAAGATCAGTTTTTCTTCTACCCAATTTCCCCGAATCTTCAAATTAAAAGCAAGTTAGACAAAAAAACCTACATATTTTAAAAGGGAAGGAAAGAAAAACCCCAAAGAATGGCCATTGTTATGTTCAGATCTACTGAGATCCATCCCATTCACAGAGTCCTCCGGTCCAATTATTAATTTGCAAAATTCCTCTGTATTCACAATATCTGCTGCATATTTTTAAAGACAGACGAATGCTTCAAAATCCTCACTTCAACAAGTTTAGAAGAGAGACAGAGAAAATCCAGGAGACCATGCTGGGATAGGGACAGGCTGGCAGGTGTTTGGGAAACTCAATTTAACTGCCCTTAGATACACCAGTAGAAAAGAGAAAGTGTTCTCCAGAACGTATTAACTCAGTAAAAATCTGAAATGGCATTAAAAAACCTCACACACTGTGAAAGATTCAATCCAATTAAGTAAACATTTATTAAATACCTAATGCATATAAGGCACTCTGCTAGGAAGTGGAGAAGGAAATATGAAAATCAGTCTCAACCTTCTAAAAACTTACAACTTAGTAGTTATAAGATTTCAATAAAAATTTATTTTTAAAAAAAGAAATATTTCAAAAGGCTTAGAGCTAAACAGAGTCTACTCTAAGCACTGGGATTGGGAAATGGCATGTGCAAATGTACAGAGTAGGAAGAGGGAAGATGGCATTAAAGAACCCAGTTTATCCAGTTTAGCTGTGCTTTAGAGCACTTGTCAGGGAGTAGTAGGAAATAACACCGAAAAGAGAAATTAGAATAATTCTAAAGATGTGAATACTCCTAAGGAAAGCTTGTATTTTATTTTATTTTATATTTTTAATAATAGCTTTTTATTTTCAAAATACATGCAAAGATAGCTTTCAACACTCACCACTACAAAACCTGGTGTTCCAAATTGTTCTCCCTTTCTTCATTCTTATCCCTTTCCCATAGACAGCAAGTAATCCAATATAGGTTAAACATGTGCAATTCCTCTAAAACATATTTCCACATTTATCATGCTGCACAAGAAAAATCAGATCAAAAAGGAAAAAAAATGAGGAAAAAGAAAAGCAAGCAAACAACAACAACAACAAAAGGTAAAAATACTATGTTGTGATACACATTCAGTCTCCATACTTCTCTCTCTGGATGTGGATGGTACTTTCTATTCCAAGTCTATTGGAATTGATCTGAATCACCTCATCCTTGAAAAGAGCCATGTCCATCAGAATTGATCATCACATAATCTTGTTGCTGTGTACAATATTCTCATGGTTCTACTTACTTCATTTAGCATCAATTCATGTAAGTCTCTCCAGGCCTCTCTGAAATCATCCGGCTAAACATTTCTTATAAACAATAATATTCTATCACATTCATATACCATAAATTATTTAGTTATTCCCCAAATGGTGGGTATCCACTCAGTTTTCAGGATCTTGCCACTCACAAAGGGCTGCTACAAACATTTCTGTGGGTCCTTTTCCCTCTTTTTTTGATCTCTTTGGGATACAGACCCAGTAGAGACACTGACGGATCAAAGGGTATGCACAGTTTGACAGTCCTGGAGGCTTAGTTCCAAGTTGGAGAGCTTATATTTTATCCTATATGCAATGGTACACAAGTTTTCTGAGCAACTGAGATTAATGTAATCAGATTTATACATGAGAAAGATGACTTTGATAGCCTTGCAAAGAACTGATTAGAAAACAGAGAATGGAAGGTGGGAAGACCTTTTAAAAAGCTATCAGAATAATCTTGGTCAGAGATGCTGAAGACCTGAACCAAGGTGGCAATAATATGAGTGAAAAAATAAAAGTGAGGGAAGAGAAATCACTGTTTGCTGAGAGAAAATTCACAGGGTTTGGGGCCTAACAGGCTCTGGTAGGTGAGAGGAAGCAGAGACACTGAAGATTCCTAGGTTTCCAGCCTGAGTGAATGCAATGCTGTCATCTCCAGAAATTGGGAAATCAGGAGAGGAAAGGAGGAACAGGGATAGGTGAGCTTGGAACACTACGGGGGCACTCAGCTGAAGAGACATGCAGGAAACAAGAAAAGCGAACATCAGGTGGTTGAGTGGAAAGGGAGAAGCAAGAAAAACTTCCCTTTCAAGTTTATCCTGGACTATTAAGGGTTAGGTAAGCTACCTGCTTCCCTAGGCCTCAGTTTCCTTATCTATAAAAGGAAGATAATAACCCCCATGCAATCACCTCACAGGGTGACTGTGAGATTGATCATCACATTTCCATATATTCTCAAATACGGAATGATTTCTGCCGACTTTAAAATACCAATTTTTATTATTGTAATTTTTAAAAGTGAGACTGGAACACTAGCCACAGAAATAACGACACCACCAGGGGAAAGGATATAAAAGGCAAAGACAATCTGGCCAAGATTGTCCAGTAGATCAGCATCTGAGGTAGGATCTGAACCCAGAACCTCCCAACTCTTAACAGCGCCCTGCTGCCAGCTGAGAATAAGACCAACTATTGATGTAGCACAGAAATTATTTATTCTTCAAATGTGTGAAAATTTAATTACAAATTTCCCTGAAGAATTTTTCCCATGGGTGTTTAATTATAGCTCCCTCAACTTCTCTGAGATTGATTTCTTTCTTGTCTGGCCTTTCTTCACATCCCCAGTGGTATGTGTAGTACCTGGCACACAGTAAGCACTTAATAAATGCTCACTGACTAACTTCTGTTAGTTTGGGCATTTCATATTTTTATAAGTATCCATCCATTTCATCAATAGATGGTGGAAGAACTATAAGATAATAAATAGTTCATCTGAAAAATATCATGATGTTTTAGCTGGCTGTAAGCTCACTAAGACAACAGTGTTATGTAGAAGCTGAAAAATCTAATGTGATCTCAGTGTGCTTTTAAGAGTTTCAGCACTGGGGCAGCTAGGTGGTACAGTGGATAGAACACCAGTTCTGAAGTCAGGAGGACCAGAGTTGAAATCTGGCCTCAGATACTTAACACTTCTTAGCTGTGTGACTCTGGGGAAGTCACTTAATCCCAATTGCCTCAGAAGAAAGAAAAAAAAAAGAATTTCAGCATTACTATAATTGTATAAATATGTATGCATATATTGGATTTAACATATATTTCTATCATGTTTAACATATATTGGACTACTTGCCATCAAGGGGAGGGCATGGGGAAAGGAGGGGAAAATTGGAAGATAATGTTTTGCAAGGGCTAATGCTGAGGAATTGTCCATGTATATGTTTTGAAAAATAAAAGGCTTTAATAAAGGGGGGGAAAGAATTTATATAAACCAAAAAAAAAAAAAAAAGTTTCAGTATTTAAGTGAAGTGAGTTAGAATCAATTCTGACAGGTGTGGCTCTTTTCAATAGAGAGGACTGTGGGAACTGAGTATGGATCACAACATTGCACTTTCACTCTTTTTACTGTTGTTTGCTTGTATTTTGTTTTTTTTTCTCATTTTTTTCCTTTTTGATCTGATTTTTCTTGTGCAGCATGATAAATGTAGAAATGTATAGAAGAATTTCACATGTTTAACATATATTGTATTATTTGCCATTTAGGGGAGGGTATGGGGAGAAGGGAGGGAAAAAATTTGGAACACAAGGTTTTTCAATGATAAATGTTGAAAATTAACCATGCTTATGTTTTGAAAATAAGAAGCTTTAATAATATTAATTTTTTTAAAGT
>JAJPUD010023367.1:7238-20088 GCA_023553655.1 Myrmecobius fasciatus
GTGTGTGTGTGTGTGTGTGTGTGTGTGTGTGTGTGTGTGTGTGTGTGCGCGCGCGCGCGCACAGGTGCCTTTTTCACCTGCTTAAGGCTCAGAATGGTCGAAAAGCTCTTGTTCCTCTCAGTTTCCCCGATGTCACTTTCCTTGAATTTCTGCCTCCGGTCTGGGCTGTAACCTGGGACTTGGGGCCAAATCCATCCCCTTTGGCTTTTCCTGCCCAGGGGACTTTGGGCGCCTCACTAGGCTGTCTGCCTGGACCTTTCTTTGCCCTGGGACAAGAGGGCACTGGAAGAGCTGGCCTTTAGGTTCGCTCCCAGCGTTAGATCTGGGATCCCATGACCCCCCATCCCCCATGGGCTATGGGCAGGGGAGCCTGAATGTCCGTCTCTAAGGAGGTCACCTTCTGGCTTCAAAGCCTTCCATGTCTCCCTCCCTCCCTTCAGTGGCAGCCGGGGGCAGCAGGACAAATGCCAGTGGAGGAGGGGCGAGTAGGCGGTGGGCACCCCACTGTGTTTAGAGGTTGCCTTAGACATGTGATTCTGGGGCCAGAATGAGGGGCAGTCAGTCCTGAAGGGGGAAGGGAGGCATAGAGAGTGTCCTGCCCAGAGGGGCTGTTTTCATCGGACTGCAACATCGGGTGGGCTCTGTGTGTGTGCGCTCCAGATCAGAAGGACCCCGTTCTGCGGGGAGCCGAGTCGGGGCAGAAAGCTCGGACCTTCCCCCGGTAGGCATTGGGGTGCTAATGTACAGCTTGGAGCACAGCGGTGCTGTGCCCTAAGGAGTGCCAAAGTAACCCTACTTCTGGAAATGATGGGAAGGAGAGAGAAGCAGAAGCAGAAGAAGCAGAAGAAGCAGAAGAAGAAGCAGAAGAAGAGGAAAGAAGAAGAAAGAAGAAGGAAGAAGGAAAAAGAAAAAAGAACAAGAATAACAAGAAGAAGAAAGAAGAAAAGAAGAACTAGAATAACAAGAAGGAAGAACAAGAAGAAAGAAGAAAAGAAGAAGAAGAAAGAAGAAGCAGAAGCAGAAGCCTTTGGATCTGTCCCATACACTTCAGTGATGACTTGGGAGAGAACAGTTTGATGAGAGTCATAGATTTCTATGGGAGCCAGATTGCAAAGAGATGAGGAGATCCTGGTTGTTGGCAGAGTAGAGTCCTCGGGGCACAGACAAGTTTGTTGTGAATTTGGCAGGATCCGGGCAGAAGGAAAAGCTTTTTATTTTTATTTATTTTGTTTAAGAACAGGGGACACTTGAGACTATAGGCAACAGGAGGAAAGGCCTAGGGAGCAAAAGACTGATCCTAACCCGAGGACTGGCCTTGATGGAGCTCCAGAGGAGGGTCAAGGTGTCCTTTACATCCTTGATCTCACGTGTTGATGCAGTCTTTGCTGTCTTGGTCTCTAACCTGTGGGTGGAGGGAGCTGCACAAAGCAGTGAGAGATTAAGGAGCAGTGTTTCTTAAAACACCCAATCAAGGCAGGAATATCCACTGGAAGGGCTTGGGCAGGAGGCCTCCTCCTGATGCAGGAAAGGTCCAGGTTTTGTACCCAAACCCTAAGTGCCAAGGGAGGGGAAAGGGGATTACAAGACGATCCGGGGCAGGGCCTGAGTGGCTGCCCATGAGCAGCCCACCAATGCCGGATACTGCGAGTGTTCTCAGTCCTGTGGGAACAGTTGGTAAGGGATGGTTTCTAAACCCCGGGGTCCTTATTGGGGGGAAGGGAGACAAGACGAGTTCTGGGATGGAGCAGGTTCTGCAATCTTTGAGTCGCTTCCCTTAACATCCCCAGGAGAACTCTGTCAGAACTGATCATTTCCAGCTGCGTGGGAGGCTCTGCTGCCAGAAGAGGCAGCTCTGAGAAACCTCAATTAGGAGTCTTCACACACATCCTCTGGAGAAGTGGGGCAATCCTGATGGAGTTGGCTCCCGCGGAAACCCCACAAGCACCCTGTCAAGGAGGAAGTCCTGGCACTCTTGCCTACTCTCTCTTACAGATGAGGAAACTGAGAGCTCCCCACTCTCTGTGAGAACCAGGCCAGCAGCAGGCCAAGGGAAGGGTGGGGGTCTGTGGAAGGGGCACTTGGCCTTCCGCCTCGGCTCTGCCAAGTAGTCCCCTCCTTGTTACAGGAAGAATAGCCGAAGGAACTCACTTTTATTCACCACGGATTTGGGAAGGTAAGTTTCCACTCCATGGGAGTCACCTGGTGTCAGAAATCGGGGACCCAAGTTTACTCCCCCTCCCTCTTGTTCCCCTCTCCCCAAGAAGACCACTCTCCCCTTCCCCCAGCATTTCCAGATCTCCTCTCCTAATGAGATCCCGGGGTCTTCCTTCTAAATGCTCTTTCTCCCTACCCCCAATTCCTTCTTCTTTCTCCTCTGCTTTCTCGCAGGCCCTTCCTCCTCCTTCCCTCCCTTTTCCCCTCCTTTTTTCATTCCCCAGTTTCCTCGATTTCGGGGTTTCATCAAGGCTGTGTCCCCCATGAAGCCCTTGGCTGGCTAGGTACAGCTTGTCATTGGATGGATGGGGAGTGGGTCACGGTCGTTCTGGGATCTTCTCACAGCCTCTCTCTCTGAAGGGATGGTTGAGGCTCCTAGTGCCTCCTGAAGGGAGGTAAGGAATACTCTGTTTCCCCCCCCCCATATTTTCTGAATACTTCCCGATGCCCTTCAAGGGAACTTTCTGGAATGGACTTGCATGGAGAGTGTAGCAGCCAGCAAGGGCACTGGGCTGATGGGTCCAAGGGAAGATCTCCCCCAGGCTGAGACCTTCCCTCGCCCTCCTTCCCCTCTATCTGATCTTGGGCTTGTGCAGCCCTTTCCCTGCCCAGAGAGGCACTGGGTGGGAATGGATTTCATGGAGGCAAGATCCAGTCGCCAGTCCCACTGCTGACCCAGTCTGGGGCTCTCCCACTGGACCCTAGATCCAGAATGGGAAGGATGCTTTGAGGACATAGAGTCTCCCTCTCCTCCCCAGCCTGAAACTTCAAACAGGAGGAACTAAGTCCCAGGAAAGGTAAGTGCCTTGTGTAGATGAGCAAGCCCTAGTCAGAGCAGTCTGCAAACCTCGCCAGGGGCCCCTTCTCCTCCACCAAGGCTCCTTTCCTTCACGTTCTGGATCCTTGATTGGGTTTGGGATGGAGATGGAGGGCAGAAAGGTCGCAGCTGAGGGACCACCAACAAGATGCCTCATTTCTGTTAGAAGGAAAGGAGAAGACCTCTTTTCCAGGATTTTGTTTTCAGTCTCAGTCTCCACATGAGCTGGGGGAGGGTTGATGTGCTTCCTTTCAGAGCAAAATCTCTGCACCTGAGGAAAGTCAACCACTCAGCCAGAGTTCCTGGGGAGAGGATTGCCTCAGGTGCTGAGCCCTGATGGACTCCCCTGCCTTTCTGATCCCAAATAGGCAAGTTTCCTGAAGCCTTGGCAGCTGAGAGACAAATCAAGCTGACTCTGTTATCATGATGATAGTAGGATAGACTCCCTCTTTTCTAGGGATCTTCATATACTATGTGTTATATAAAGTTCAGGTTTAACTTATATAGACCTTTAAGGAAATGGATTGCCACATTTCCTAGTACTTAACTCAAAAAATCTGTCAGCCAACCTTTCTCATGCAATTATTGTTCCAGTCTTTTTTTTTAAATGTTATTCTATTAATTAAATGCTTTAAATGAAGGTTCTTATAATCTGTAATTATCCTCATGGTAATGGCAATCTTTTTGGAGAAAAATTGTCTGTCCCTTCGATGCAGGTGAATTCACATCCTGAGAAATGTCGAGGACTTTTTGGTGCCTTTTTAAAAGAATCCAACTTATTATCAAGATGGCACATTCTATACATGGTCTCCTCATTATGGTCATCAGCGTGGGTTGATAATCAATTTGCATGGGGTCACATGACTAAATCTGGGCCTGAACCACCTGAGGTCATGAAAATATGGTCCTCTGTTAACGTCATCATTTTCTTCATCATCCCAGCTAGTGCTTCTAGAGTTCTTACTATGTGCTGGGCACCATGCTAAGCACTTTACAGTGATCCTCTCATTTGATCCTTACAACCCCTTTGGGAGGTAAGTGCCATTATTATCCTGATTCTACAGTTGAGGGAATGGTGGCAAATGACATTAAGGGACTTGTCCAGGGTCACAGACAAGGAAGTATCTCAGGTCAAATTTGACTGCTAGCCCAGTGCTCTATTTATAGTGCCACCCAGTTGCTAGTAACTACAGAAAGCTGTCAAAAGGGGGATAACAACTCATGCCTTCACATAGACCATATTGGTGCATGATGGAATAAATAATAAAAATCACAAAAGTTCCATATATTGCCAAGTGTGATAGTAACAGACCTGCATCTGGGATTGAACCCAGTATGGCTATTATGTAATTCTTAATTATAAAGACCAAAAATATCCCATTCATCCTATTTAATCTTTTAAAAACAGTTGCTTGTCTTTTTCCTCCTTCAAAGGTTCTCAATTTCCTTTAAAAAGTTTCCCTGATGTCTTTGGTTTTTGATATCATCGTGGTTTTACTGTTTCCTTCTCCCTCACTCTTCCAAAAATCATCTTAATTTTAGGTGATCAACATTGTCCATTTTACTTCCTGTGACTCCCTCTATCTCTTGTCTAACACTGAAATCCTCCCTCTCCATATATATGAGGTAATTTCTTTTTTTTTATTAAAGCTTTTTATTTGTATAACATAAGCATGGGTAGTTCCTCAGCATTGATTTTTACAAAGCTTTCCGTTACAAATGTTACTCCCAGTCCCCTCCCCTCCCCTAGATGGCAGGAAGTCCACTACATGTTAATAATTTTGAAATACTTGACAAGTTCTGTAAGAAAAATCCTATCTACAAGGGAAAAAAAGAAAATCAGAGAAAGGAAACACAATGCAAGTAAACATCAATAGAGAGCATGAGATTGTTATGTTGCGGTCCACATTTCATATCCCTCTCTCTGGGTGTATATGGCTTTCTTCACTGAACAATTCGAACTGGTTTGAGACATTTCATTGTTGCAGAGAACCATGTCCATCAGATTTGATCATCATATAGTATTGTTGTTGCTATGTATAATGATCTCCTGGTTCTGCTCGTTTCACTCAGCATCAGTTCATGCAAGTCTCTCCAGGCCTCTCTGAAATCGTCCTGCTGGTCGTTTCTTACAGAGCAATAATATCCCATAACATTCATATACCATAATTTATTCAGTCATTCTCCAATTGATGGGCATCTATTCAATTTCCAGTTTCTAGCCACTACAAAAAGGGCTGCCACAAACATTCTTGCACATGTGGGGCCCTTTCCTTCCTTTAAGATCTCTTGGGGATATAAGCCCAATAGAAACACTGCTGGGTCAAAGGGTATGCACAGTTTGGTAACTTTTTGAGCATAGCTCCAAATTGCTCTCCAGAATGGTTGGATCCGTTCACAGTTCCACCAACAATGTATCAATGTCCCAGTTTTCCCCCATTCCCCTCCAACAGTTATCATTATCATTTCCTGTCATTTTAGCCAATCTGACAGGTGTATAGTGGTATCTCAGAGTTGTATTAATTTGCATTTCTCTGATCAATAGTGACTTTTAGCACCTTTTCATGTAACTGGAAATAGTTTCAATTTCTTCATCTGAAAATTGCCTGTTCATATCTTTTGACCATTTATCCATTGGAGAATGGCTTGAATTCTTATATATTTGAGTTAATTCTCGATATATTTTAGAAATGAGGCCTTTATCAGAACCTTTGGATGTAAAAACATTTTCCCAGTTTATTGCTTCCCTTCTAATCTTGTCTGCATTCATTTTGTTTGTACAAAAACTTTTTAACTTGATATAGTCAAACTTATCTATTTTGTGATTAATGATAACCTCTAGTTCTTCTTTGGTCACAAATTCCTTCCCCCTCCACAGGTCTGAGAGGTAAACCATCCTACAATGTTCTAATTTGTTTATAATATCATTCTTTATGCCTAGATCATGAATCCATTTCGACCTTATCTTGGTATATGGTGTTAGGTGTGGGTCAGTGCCTAATTTCTTCCATACTAGTTTCCAATTATTCCAGCAGTTTTTGTCAAATAGTGAGTTTTTATCCCCAAAACTGGGGTCTTTAGGTTTATCAAACACTAGATTACTATTGTCATTGAGTATTTTGTCCCGTGAACCTAACCTATTCCACTGATCCACTACTCTATTTCTTATCCAATACCAAATGGTTTTGGTGACCACTGCTTTATAATATAGTTTTAGATCTGGTGCAGCTAGGCCACCCTCATTTGCATTTTTTTTCATTAATTCCCTTGAAATTCTTGACCTTTTGTTTTTCCAGATGAATTTTGTTGTTATTTTTTCTAGGTCAGTTAAATAATCTCTTGGGAGTTTGATTGGTATAGCACTAAATAGATAGATTAGTTTAGGTAGTATTGCCATCTTTATTATATTCGCTCGACCTATCCAAGAGCACTTGATGTTTTTCAAATTGCTTAGATCTGACTTGATTTGTGTGGAGAGTATTTTGTAGTTTTGCTCATATAGATCCTGATTTTCCCTTGGCAGATATATTCCCAAATATTTTATACTATCGATAGTTATTTTGAATGGAATTTCTCTTTGTATGTCTTGCTGTTGCATTTTGTGGGTGATGTATAAAAATGCTGATGATTTATGTGGATTTATTTTGTATCCTGCAACTTTGCTAAAGTTGTGGATTAATTCTAATAGTTTTTTAGTTGATTCTCTAGGGTTCTCTAAGTAGACCATCATATCATCTGCAAAGAGTGATAATTTGGTTTCCTCATGACCTACTCTAATTCCTTTAATCTCTTTTTCTTGTCTTATTGCCAAGGCTAGCATTTCTAATACAATATTGAACAGTAATGGTGATAGTGGGCAACATTGTTTCACCCCTGATCTTATTGGGAATGGTTCCAGTTTAGCACCATTACATATGATGCTAGCTGATGATTTCAAATAGATGCTACCGACTATTTTAAGGAAAAGTCCATTAATTCCTATACTCTCTAATGTTTTTAATAGGAATGGATGTTGGATTTTATCAAATGCTTTTTCTGCATCTATTGAGATTATCACATGATTTTTGTTAATTTGGTTATTAATATAGTCAATTATGTTAATAGTTTTCCTAATATTGAACCATCCCTGCATTCCTGGTATAAATCCTACTTGGTCATGGTGTATTATTCTGGGAATGATTTTCTGTAATCTCTTTGCTAATATTTTATTTAAGATTTTTGCATCAATATTCATTAAGGAGAGTGGTCTATAATTTTCTTTCTCTGTTTTTGTTTTACCTGATTTAGGTATCAGTAGCATGTCTGTAACATAAAAGGAGTTTGGTAGGAGTCCTTCATTCTCTATGTTTTCGAATAGTTTATATAATGTTGGAGTTAATTGTTCTTTAAATGTTTGGTAGAATTCACATGTAAATCCATCTGGTCCTGGGGATTTTTTCTTAGGGAGTTGATTAATGACTTGTTCTATTTCTTTTTCTAAAATGAGACTATTTAAGTAATTTATTTCCTCTTCTGTTAATCTGGGCAATCTATATTTTTGTAGATATTCGTCCATTTCACTTAGGTTATCAAATTTATTGGCATACACTTGGGAAAAGTAACTCCTGATTATTGCTCTAATTTCCTCTTCATTGATGGAAAGTTCTCTCTTTTCATTTTTGAGACTAACAATTTGATTTTCCTGTTTCCTTTTTCTAATTATATTAACTAGAGATTTATCTATTTTGTTGGTTTTTTCATAAAACCAACTTTTAGTTTTATTTATTAATTCAATAGTTTTTTTACTTTCCATTTTACTAATCTCTCCTTTTATTTTTGGGATTTCAAGTTTGGTATTTGATTGGGGGTTTTTAATTTGTTCTTTCCCTAGCTTTTTTAGTTGCAAGCCCAATTCACTGATTTTCTCTGTCTCTATTTTATGCAAATAAGCATCTAGAGATATAAAATTTCCCCTTATTACCGCTTTGGCTGTATCCCACAAATTTTGGTATGTTGTCTCATTATTGTCATTCTCTTGAATGAAATTAATAATTGTGTCTGTAATTTGTTGTTTCACCCATTCATTCTTTAGGATAAAATTATTTAGTTTCCAATTGCTTTTTGGTCAATTTTCTCCTGGCCTTATATTGCATGTCATTTTTATTTCGTCATGATCTGAAAAAATGCATTTATTATTTCTGCCTTCCTGCATTTGATTTTGAGGTTTTTGTGTTCTAACACACGGTCAATTTTTGTATAAGTTCCATGGACTGCTGAGAAAAAAGTAAACTCCTTTCTGTCTCCATTTAATTTCCTCCAAAGATCTATCATACCTAACTTTTCTAACATTTTGTTTACCTCCTTAACTTCTTTCTTATTGATTTTGTGGTTTCATTTATCAAGTTCTGAGAGAGGGAGGTTGAGATTCCCCACTATTATAGTTTTGCTGTCTATTTCTTCTTGCATCTCTCTGAACTTTTCCTCTAGGAATTTCCATGCTATACCACTTGGTGCATATATGTTTAGTATTGATATTGCTTCATTATCTATGGTACCCTTTAGGAAGATATAATTTCCTTCTTTGTCTCTTTTAATGAAGTCTATCTTTGCTTTTACTTGGTCTGAGATCAAGATTGCTACCCTTGCTTTTTTTTGTTCACCTGAAGCATAATAGATTCTGCTCCAGCCTTTTACCTTCACCCTGTATGTATCTCTATGTTTTAGATGTGTTTCTTGTATACAACATATTGTTGGATTCTGTTTTTAATCCAGTCTGCTATCTGCTTCTGCTTTAAGGGAGAGTTCATTCCATTCACATTCACAGTTAAAATAACTAATTCTGTATTTCCTGCCATCTTATTTACCCTAGCTTATGCTTTTCTCTTTCTTATCCCCTTTCCCTCCTCCCTACCATTTTGCTTTTGATAACCACTTCCCTCAAACAATCCTTCCCCTTTAGAGCCCCACCCACCCCTTTTTCCCCCCTTTCCCTCCTGTTTCCTTATAAGTCTATTATTCCCTCTGAGCCAAATCTGATGAGATGGAGATTAACTCAATTCTCATTCCCCTCCCTTTTCTCCCCTCAATCATTATAGGTTTTCTTTGCCTCTACATGTGATGTAATTTCCCTTATTTTACCTCCTTTTCCTCTTCTTCCAGTGTTATCCCTTTTCTACCTCTAATTTCTTTTTCAGTTTATCATATCATAATAATCATAAAATCACAATAAACATATCATAATAATCATAAAATCACAGTAATCATATCATAATAATCATAAAATCACAGTAATCATATCATAATCATAATGTAATAATAGATTCATAAAATCAACCCTCATCCTATAAGTATCTATAACATAAATATAGTTCTCAAGAGTTTTTTTTCTTGTTACCTTTTTATGTTTCTCTTGTGTTCTGTGTTTGTAGATCAAATTTTTTGTTCAGTTCTTGTCTTTTCAGTAGAAATAGGTGAAATTCTCCTATATCATTGAATGACCATCTTCTTCCCTGGAAGATAATACTCATTCTAGCTGGGTAACTTATTCTTGGCTGTAATCCAAGTTCCTTTGCCCTTCGAAATATCTGATTCCAGGCCCTTCGATCCTTCAAAGTAGAAGCTGCTAGGTCCTGTGTGATGCTAATTGTGGCTCCCGATATTTAAATTGTTTCTTTCTGTCTTCTCGTAATATCTTTTCCTTGGTATGATAGTTCTGGAATTTAGCCACGATATTTCTGGGGGACTTAATTTTTGGGTTTCTTTCAGGAGGTGATCGGTGGATTGTTTCAAGTGGTATTTTGCCTTCTGGGTGTAAAATATCAGGGCAGTTTTCTTTTATGATTTCCTGGAAGATAGTGTCTAGGTTCTTTTTTTCATCATGGCTTTCAGGAAGCCCTATAATCCTTAGATTGTCTCTCCTAGATCTATTTTCCAGGTCAGTTGTTTTTCCTAGTAGATATTTCATGTTTTTCTCTGTCTTTTCATTTTTTTGTTTTTGTTTGACTGATTCTTGAAGTCTTGATGAGTCATTCATTTCCAGTTGTTTGATTCTAATTTTTAATGTCTTATTTTCTTCAGTTACTGTTTTTAGTTCCTTTTGTAATTGACCAATTACATTTTTTTGTTCATTGCATTCTTTTTCCTTTTTTTCTATTTTATTTTGCAGTGATCTCATTTTGTTGCCCCATGTTTCTTCTGACTCTCTTTTAAGATCCTTTATGTAATCTTCAAAGAAAGCCTTGTGACATGGAGTCCAGTTTGTGTCTCTCTTTGGGGCTTTTTCTGGAGTTGCTTTATGTTTAGGGGCCTCAGGATTTAAGGTCTGCTCTTCCCTCTCTCCATAAAAGTTGCCTATGGTGGGAGCTCTTTTTGGTTTTTTATTCATTTTTTTAAAGGTGTGAGGTCTGTTTAGGGCAAAGGTGGGACAGCTGCTTTAATTTGCCCTGGGGCAGTTCTGTTGATTGAGTTATTTCAGGAACTGGGCAGTTCTGCTGATTGAATTATGTCAGGGGCTGGGCAGTTCTGCTTTAGTTCACCCTGGGGCAGTTCTGCTGATTGAATTATTTCAGGTACTGGGTAGTTCTGCTAATTGAATTATTTCTGGTGCTGATCAGTCCTGTTGATTGATTGATTGCTTTAGGGTGCTGTGTAATGGCAGCTAGGTCTGATGCTCATCAGGGGTTCAGTGGTTCACAATCTATCCCCCTCAAAAGGCAGACCGTCCAAACACCTGCCCACAATCAGGACAGATTGGTCCAAGAGGCCCGCAGAAAACTCCCAGGTGTGTGAAAAGCACAGCACTCCCACTCCTGTTCCGACTCCGGTTCCAGCTCCCTGCTTCAGCTCCCTGCCCCGGTCTCCCTGTGCTGCAGTCTGGGTTCAGCAGACCACCCCCCTGCCCAATTAAAAGAGACCTGTTTTGAGGTTCTTCCAGAGTATCTTCTTCTAGAATCGTGTTGTTCTCCAGATATTGTGGATTTTTTTGCTTCAAAATTAGTCTAGAGGCTTCATATGTTGTTGGTTTGAGGGGAAGTTAGAAGAGGTTACAGAGACTCCTGTCTGATCTCCGCCACCATGACTCCACCCCCAGAAGGAAGTCCTGATGTCGAACTGGCTACTTCTTGTTGATACATGCTGGTCACTCTTTCCATCATTAGCTGCACTTCTCGTTTGTCTCCCTCAATTCCTTGGTTGAGGAAGAGGAGTTGGAATCCTCCTGGCTCCTCTTGCCCACTTTCAGGTTCCTCCCTGTCCCTTCCCTTCCCTTGAGTGAAGTAACCATTAACTTGATCCATTTGATTGAAACTCTGGTAATTACTGTGGATGGGTCTCCAGGATCCTCCCTTTATTTCCTCAGTGAGTTCAGGACCTTATTCACAATCTTTCTCTCCAACTCCTTCCCTCGCTTCAGCTTATATTGCTTTGCTCTTTCAGACACGCTAACCTCACACTTCCTCAGTTTACTACTTCCCAGGACCTTGTCACCTCCACCTCAGCCACACAGAAAGATTGTCCTACCTTTGATTTTGCCATCACCTACAATATACCACCTCTATGTTCTGCCTTTCTTATTACAATCTGTGGACATTCTTCCTTGCAGCCCCAAACCCTGTTGCTCTTCCATACTGTGACCTCTAAACCCTGGACCTCTCTGTTTCTTCCCAAGCAATTATCTCTGTACTAATCATACTCTTTCCCATCTTAATCCTTTGGTGAACCAGTTTTCTCAACTCTACCTGGTTACCTTCCCCTAAATTTTTTGTCCCCTTACCACATCACCAATTTTGTCCTGCCAAACCTCACCTTCACATCATTCCCACCTTCTGCTGCCTTCTCTCCCTCATGCAAGTTGCTTGGAACTTGGAAAAAAATCAGAAAACTCTGCTGACTGGGTCGTTGCCCAAATTTATAGTATATAATCTCAACAGTATCCTCATTGCTCCAAGGAAATCCTTTTAAGATACCTAATCAACTCACTGGGAAGCACAGAGCACCAGGCCTGGAGTCAAGACTCATCTTTCTAAATTCACATCTGGCTTTAGGTACTTTTTAGCTATGTAACCCTGAGCAACTCACTTCATCCTGTCTTCCTCACTTTCCTCACTTGTACAATGAGCTGGAGAAGGAAAAGACAAAGTGCTGCAGTATGTCTGCCAGGAAAATCCCAAATGGGGTCAGGAAGAGTCAGAAACGGCTGAAAAACGACCGAACATCAAATGAACTCACTATCCTACTCACTTCACTGGCTGTTTCAACCTTTTTCCTCTCCCTCTTTAAATCTTCCCTTGCTCCCCTTCCTTCCACCCACATTGGCTCCTATTTTGTGGAGAACTCCCTCTTCTCTGTGCTCAATTCAGATTCTTCTGCCGTTCTGTCTTTCCCCATTGTCTCCCATGAAGAAGCAGCCCTTCTCCTTACCAAGGAGGGATCCTGTTCCATTCTGTCAGACTATTCCTCTCTCATCCCCACTATCTCACTGTAATCTCTTCCTGTCTGCTGACTCTTTTCCTGCTGCAGATCAATATGTCCATGTCTCCCCATCCTCAGGAACTCCACCCTTGTTCTTTCCATCATCACATGTCTCTCTCCCCCTGAGTGCTCCTTCAATTCCTTGAGAAGACCAGTCATCTCACCCTCTTCTTCACTCTTACGGTCTGCCTTCCAACTTCATCATTCAACAAAAACCACTCTTTCCACAGCTATTAACAATATCTTGAATCAGCAAAGCCAGTGCCCTTTCCAAATCCTCATCCTTTTTGACTTCTCTGCTTTTTCCACTAGTTTTCTTTGTGTATGTGTTTGTGTGTGTGTGTGTGTGTTTATGTGTGTGTGCCAGCATTT